>JAQSVH010175410.1:9616-20959 GCA_029448705.1 Adansonia digitata
AACGTGAGCTGGAAATTGGAATGATCGGATCGAATAAGAATTTGAATTTGCACAAATGAGCAGTGATCAAAAGGTTATCATTGCTGACTTTACAGGGCTGTCGGCATACAAGCCGTAAGTTGCCATTGCCATTTTTTTGACATTCGGAGGATGTAAATAGCAACGGAATGCTAGATGATTAATTTTCTTTCGGTCTTTTAACCCCTTTTTTCCCCTAAGTTGTCCGATTGTAATATTGATATGCCACTTTAGTCTTCACCAAACTTGTAGGTATTGAATGGTTTCCACGATAGATAAATTAAAGCCATTATTGTCGATAATATGCCGTATATTTTTAGATTACAAACCTACCAGCTTCTTCTCTTTGTTCATACAGCCTTCCACTTCATTTTTGCTTATTTTGCATAAAGTTAAAAGATATAACAATTCATGTTCACATTATTTTTACATGTTATAATCGTATTTAAAGTGTTATATACTCATACAAATTTTAGAATGTTAATAATTTATGTTAAATAACATAACATATTCATGTAATCATGTAATGTTCTTGTTATTATTTCATGTCATATCCAAAATTACTAGAGCTACCTAATGTAATGCTTTAAGGTTATATCTATGTTGCTTCGAGTCTTTTTTTTTTTTTTTAAATACTCGTGAAAACACATTTTCAAATATTTTTAAATATGGATATAAAATATGACTTTTTAAAGACCATTTAATGAAAAAACTTAAAAAATTGAGCATATCATATTAGACAAATTCGTGTTTGATATTCACAAAATAATATAAGGCTATCGAGCGCATCATTGGAGAAACATGTTATCTCAAAGATATGCAAGTGTACTACAGGGAATTTCATACCATTTTGGCAAACTCCGCCATGGCAGCAAGGTTTACATTTCGAGCCCTTTCTGTGATGTGTTAATGGTCATGCCACATCTCGTAAAACGTTTGGTAAATATTAGGTCATCAAATGGACTAGATTTCAGGAAAACGTTTATCCTCAGTTATTAATGAAATATTGTCGCTTGGGAATTATAATCAAGTCAACATTAACTTCATAAAATCACAAGCCACCAAGACTGCCGAAGAAATGAAGGTTGCAACGTAAAATAGAATCCTTCAAAGCATCTTACATCCAAACAAAGCAATGCCGTCTAAGAGACATTTTGACAAACATGTTCTGTGCACGAAATCCTCTCCGCGGCCACCAATTACCCTAAGACGAACCCAAAGAATTATCCAATGCCAACCCAAATTCATAAGAAAAAATAATTATTTTGGTTTAGGTGCCAAGGATCCGAAATCTTTACGAGGCAATAACTACAAACACAAAAAAAAAAAAAATGATCAAAGCTGGTTAGGACGATGAAAAATGTACCAGAAAATAAATGTAAAATGAAAAATGAGCGAAGGCTAACCGTCCAAAAAGCTCTGCCTTCGAGAAGGCCATAAGGAACAGGTCCGAAATTCCTCGAATCCTTTGTATTATAGATGTAATCTCCTTCGACCCAAACATGCCCTTTAGGAACCTAACTAAAAGCAAATAAATACATACTGAATAATAGTTTTGATTTCTGTTGAATATAGAGAAGTGGAAAGCCGAAAAAAAAAAAACTACCACAATAGTTTGGCATCTATCACTGTGTTGTGGGTTGACGATGTAGGTGACTTGATCACCTTCCATGCCAATCAGCCGTTTGCAGACAATCTTCGTAGGAGTCTCAGGGGAGCGTAAGATCACAACATCTCCAGGTCGAAGTTTGCCAGTTCGGGTTGAAATGCGCTCCACCAACAACAAATTGCCTGCTATGTTCAAGGTTGGAAGCATGCTAGGACCGTAAGTCTGAAGAGTTCCCCGTCATTGCCCCCAAATTCAAAAAGTAAAATTAAAACCGAAAACAAAATAAAAGAAATAAAATGAAATGAAAAGATGAACTTGTTTTTCTGGGATAGTTGAAAGATTTCTTACAATAACGGTAGTGCCAATATATTTGTGGGTAACATAAAGCAAACAGAGGTTTCTCACTATAGCGATAAAGCTTCTCCATTCTCCCATTCCTCTTATCTCTTCTCAAACCGATTTTGATTTCATTTGGGTTTCAAAAAGAAAAAAAATTCACGGTAATGAACTAATGATAATGAAATTGTGTTATAATTCTATTATTCTTAAAAAACAAGAAGGTAAATGAATCTGGGTAGTGGGCTTTCAACCTGGAATCCATGATTCTTGAATCCAAAACTACCTATGAATCATTGACCCATTTAGCCAACTTTGGGCTTTTTTCTTTTATTTACCTTTTTCCTTTTTATTGGCTGAAATACTCTTCTAATTCATGCAGGGTATAAAGATTTTAATAATTTAGGCTTACATAAAATTATTATTTAAAAATATTTTTAATTTAATTATAAAAATATATAAATATTAATATAAAAATAAATTTTAAAAATATTTTAATATTATTTAAATAATAGTACGACGGATCGGTGAGTTAGCCCATTTCAGCCATAAACCAAAAATGGAAGACTTTTTGGATCAAAGTTGGCTTGTATTATGAACATGTCTAGATAAAAACAATCAAATTAAGTTTGATTTGATTTGACAATGTATCAAAAAATGCTAGGGTATCCAACCTAGTGTTGAAAAAAAAAATGGATCAGACTAATTCAATTAGGAATCGATGACCCATCCAGTCTGAAACATATAAGAGACTCATGGATATGATGAACCAGTCCGATTAGTAAAAAAGGGAGGATTAAACTATTAAAAAACCATTATTTTGTTTTTTATCGTTATTATTATTTTATAAATTATGAAATTCGAAACTTTAATCCCTTAGTTATATATTAAAGATCATACTATTAAATCAAATACAATAAAATAAATACTATATTTAATATTCATTTAAAATATAAAAAATTTTAAGTCATTAAATTACATAGTTTTAAATTGAAAATCTTATTAAAGTTAAAATCTTTATTTCATTGACCAGAATTAATCCACAATATCACATTCTATAAACTACAATTAATATAATAATACAATCAACTTTGATAATTGATGATTGTAGCGAATTATTATAGCGAAAACAAAGTATTTGATCACATATATACGTAAAAACTCTTATCTGAAATTTTGATAAACTAATTATTTTAGAACGTAAGAATTTTTTAGTCTTTAAAAAGATACCATTTTTTATTTTTAAAATAAATATAAAATTTTTTAATATGGAGTGGTTTATATAGATTAAATTAATTATTTTATTTTCACAAATATTGTTAACATTAATTATATGTTAAATATTTCCATTCTTATATTTATCACAACATTACATGCTTATTATTATTAATTATATGTTATCAATTAAATATTATATTATTTACATACAACGCACATATAACAAAACTAATATATTAAAAAATATATTCGATACTCACCTCTAACTCTTATAACATAATTTATTTAAAAAAAAAAGAAGCTCCAATTCTAAGCTTACTTTGTCAGGCTTGTACGGTTACAGTCCAAAAGAGTGGTCAAAGTGGTCACCACCTCACTGATTTTCCACTCAATCCATATTTGATTTCTTTTATATATATTAAAAAAGGTACTCAACAAGACGAAAAGAGGCAACTTCTAGTTGGTTAGGCATACTTTGTCGGGCTTATGTGGTCACAGTCAAGAAATGTGGTCAAATTGATCACTACCTTACTTATTATAAACTCTATCCATATTTGATTTCTTTTATATATATAAAAAAGACACTAAACAAGACGAAAGAGGCAACCCCAAGTTGGTTAGAAAACCGTGGGTTATGCAAGAATCAATTGAACTTGGTTTTGGTGAGAACAGATGCAACTCTGAAATTTAGACTAAATAAGATTCCATCTCTGGGCGTTGCCTAGATCATAGCTTAATTTGACTTTATTATATCAAATCACGATCAATTGTGTAAAATTCAGAAAAATCTTGGATTAGAGTGTTGATAATTAACAGTATAGTAACTGTGATGTTGATGAAATACCATGTGCACCCACAAAACAAGTAATTATACTATATAGTATATACCTTATAGTTCGATCCAGAAGATTAGTCAGTCGAATAGAGAAATTTTGTTGATATAATGATAAAACACTAGTACCAGAGGAAGAAAAACCATCTTTTACATGCCAAATTCCATTTTTGGGATCAGGAAGCAAGCTGTCCTTAACAATCCATCAACCATTGTTGGAATAATCCCACTGTCCAAGAAAAAAGTACATATTATTCGAATAATCCGACCGTCCACCAAGGAAAACTATGTCCTGCCTTGCTCCAGCCTGACCTCGGTGCCCCTGTTCTTGGTTGAATTACATAGTTCCATCGAAACGTCATGTTTCTATGCCAAATGAATGAAGTTCAAAGGTTCATGGCCATGCTCTACGATTCTAAAGTTTTGGATTCAATGGAGACTACTTTTATGTAAGAACAAAAATTAATAGAGTTTAGTACCTTTCTTTTTTTTTTCTTGTATTTCACATTATCTTATATTCTAGAATAAGAATAGCCAATTCAAGCATAAGTATACTGGTATTAGAACACAGTCACTTGCCGTGTTTTCTAAATCTTATATTATAATGATCTCCAAACAGTGGTAAAACTATACTTAGGCCCCACAAACACGTCGGCGTAATCTCAAATCTATGCTGAAATCTAATCCAGTTCCAGTCTTGGTTCATTGGCTTTCCTGCTTTACCCTATTGGAATCAAGTACAGCTCAAAAACCTAATCCCATCCTTCCCCATTTTTTTTTTGGCCAACTTGCTTGAATGCTGCCAGAACCGCCCATATTCTACACATTCAACATTGCTGCACGTTCAGCTACGCGTTTAATAGGTCGACAACTTGAAATGGTGGATATTCCCAACTTCCCACTTAACATTGTAGATTCCCATTGCCTACATATACTCGCTTGAAATCATTATCCTCGCTACGCCCCACTTGTATTAGGTCTAGTTTCACATTGCTATTGAAAAATGTTTTTGTTTGAAAAAAGTAATATAAAAAAAATATAGTTTAAAAAATTAAGTGTTTAGTATTATTATAAAAAAATAAAAATGTCAAAAAAAAAAAGATATATTTAACATAATAAAAGTTTAAAAATATGAAAAATAATAAAATCGTTTTATCTAAAAATTAGTTTTCAGATTGCAAAAGTTTTATATTTTTTAACTTTTTATTTTGAGTTGCCAAGCTATGATTATAAAAGCAAAAACAAAAATTTTTTATCCATTTAGCGTTGCATCTGCGATAAATAATAATTTTTAACTTTAAAAATTGCGCTAACAGCAATAATAAACGGGGCCTTAATCTAGACTTTAGGTGGTGCCTAACCATTAGTTTAGGATTATTGAAATGCTTATTGGATTCATGTTATCCGGGTTCTGACAAGACTTCTTTTGGACAGGAGTGGTGGTAGTAGGTCGTTCATGAGTTTGGAGCGGTCTTGTCTCTTTGCTTCTTGCAAAGACAAGTCAGTTGTTATAAACTAATCATTATATTCCGGATTGAGCTCAAAGGTGAAGGACACGCATACAATGCTCAGTTTGGGTCCAAAGTCTCCTTACAATCATTGTTTGACGATGTGATATTTGGATGTCAACTAGTTGCGATGATTTGCTGGACTTGCATATAAGGGTGTCTTTGAATCCATATTTGTCATCAGTTCCTTTCAAACCAGCTTCGAACTACTATTTACTCTTTAGCTAGCGATGGTGTCAAAATGCGTCAGTTTAATCGTAGTACTTTGCTCTGTTTTAGTTACCCTCCTATATGCGGAAACAAGCTTGGAAGTTGAAGTTGAGGCCCTTCAGGCATTCAAAACTTCTGTCATTCATGATCCGTTGGGAGCACTTGCAGATTGGACAGCGGCAAATCATCACTGCAACTGGTCTGGTATTGCCTGTGACTCATCAACGAGTCGAGTCACTTCGATCTCCCTGGTTGATAAGCGGCTCAAAGGGGAGATATCTCCATTTCTTGGAAACCTTTCAAGCCTCCAGGTTCTTGATTTAACTTTAAATTCATTCTCAGGTCATATTCCACCTCAACTGGGACTATGGTCCCAGCTTACTGAACTAACTCTTTACTATAATTCCCTGTCGGGTCCAATTCCACCAGAAATAGGAAACCTTAGAAATCTGCAGTCATTGGACTTAGGTGATAACTCTTTGAATGGAAGCATTCCTGATAGCATTTGCAATTGCACTTCCTTGTTAGCTTTCGGAGTTATTTTTAACAATCTCACAGGACCAATCCCAAAAGACATAGGAAACTTAGTTAATCTTCAACTTTTGGTAGCATATCACAACAATTTGGAAGGTTCAATACCTGTTTCCATTGGCATGTTGGGAGCTTTGCAAGCTTTAGACCTAAGTCAAAACCAACTCTCCGGTGTAATACCGCCAGAAATAGGGAATTTGTCGAGTTTAGAATATCTTCAGCTGTTTGAGAACTCACTCGTGGGAGGGATTCCATCTCAACTGGGTCGTTGTAGGATGCTTGTGGCCCTTGAACTCTACATCAACAAGCTCACGGGAGGCATTCCTTACGAGCTTGGAAATTTGGTTCAGTTACGAACTTTAAGATTGCATAAAAATAAGTTGAATTCCTCAATTCCTCTTTCCTTATTCCAATTGAAATCATTAACCCATTTAGGACTCTCGGAGAATGAGTTGATCGGAACGGTACCGGATGAGATTGGATCTTTGAGCTCATTACAAGTACTGACCCTCCATTCCAATAACCTCAAGGGGGAGATTCCTTCAGCAATAACCAACTTGACGAATTTGACATATCTGACAATGAGCTACAATTCTCTGACAGGAAAACTTCCACCAAATATTGGATCGCTTCACAATCTAAAGAACTTGAGCATGGAAGTCAATCTTCTGGAGGGATCCATTCCTCCAAGTATTATCAATTGTACCCGTCTTCTGTATATTTCTTTGGGTTTCAATAGGATAACTGGGAAAATTCCATCAGGTTTAGGGCAGTTGTCAAATTTAACACTTCTATCCCTTGGATCAAATAGGATGTCAGGTGAAATCCCAGACGACCTTTTTAACTGCTCAAATCTTCATGCTCTAGTTATATCGGAAAACAGTCTTAGTGGATTGTTGAAACCAGATATTGGCAAACTCTATAATCTCAAGGTTTTGAGAGCCTCCTTCAATTCATTTGTAGGGTCAATTCCATCAGAAATTGGCAATTTAAGCCAACTCATGACCTTAGCCCTTGCTGGAAATGGTTTCACAGGCCCAATTCCACCAGAATTATCAAAACTGTCTCAGCTTCAAGGGCTTTCGTTGCATGAAAATGCTCTGGATGGTGCTCTGCCTGAGAAACTATTTCAGTTGAAGCAGCTTACTTTTCTAGACTTGCAGCACAACAAGATAACAGGTTCCATTCCAGATGCTATCTCCAAGCTTGAGTTTCTTACATACCTGAATCTCAACAACAACAAGCTCAATGGGTCCATTCCGAAAAGCATGGGACGTCTATATCGACTTTCAACATTAGATCTCTCTCACAACTGTCTCACAGGATTGGTTCCCAAGTCCATGTTTGCAGGAATCAAAATGATGCAGCTGTATCTGAACTTCTCGTTCAATTTCTTAGAAGGAAGTATTCCAGATGAACTGGGCATGCTGGAAATGGTACAAGCCATTGACATTTCAAACAATAACTTTTCAGGGATCATTCCTACGACACTTGGAGGCTGCACAAATTTGTTTTCTCTTGATCTTTCAGGAAATAAACTTTCTGGTACCATCTCAGCTGAAGTTTTTACTCGAATAGATACCCTTAGAAGCTTGAACCTTTCAAGAAATAAATTAGATGGTGAAATCCCGGAAAGCTTGGCGAAATTGAAGCATCTAAGCTCCCTAGACCTTTCTCAGAATCAACTTTGGGGTAGTATTCCCGAGAGCTTTGCCAATAGTTCCAACTTGAAACATCTCAATCTTTCATTCAATCAACTTGAAGGCCATGTTCCTGAGAATGGCATATTCAAAACTATCAACTCATCAAGTTTGATAGGAAATACAGCTCTGTGTGGAAACAAATTTCCCAGACCATGCAGCAAGAGAAGTTCAAACCGATTTTCCAGAAAGGCGATAATAATTCTCGCCATCCTTGGATCTGTTTCTGTACTGCTAGCTCTAGTGCTCGTGGTTTCAATCCTGCTATGGCGTGCCAAAGAGCATAAACCAGTCAAATTGGAAAATCCGGAACCAGAGTTTACAGCAGCAGCTCTAAAAAGGTTTGATGAAATGGAATTACAAAATGCTACCAACTCTTTCAGCCAAGATAAAATCATTGGAGAAAGCAGGTTGAGTACTGTGTACAAGGGTCAGCTGGAAGATGGGCAGCTGATAGCTGTGAAGAAATTAAATCTGCATCAATTCTCCAAAGAATCTGACAAGAGCTTTTACAGGGAAGTCAAAAACTTGAGCCATTTAAGGCACAGGAATCTGGTAAAGGTACTTGGATATGCATGGGAGAGCGAGAAATTAAAGGCTGTAATTCTTCAGTACATGGAGAACGGAAGCTTAGAGAGTGTCATACATGGTTCCATGATGGATCATCATATCTGGACATTATCTAAGAGAATTGATCTTTGCATTTCAGTTGCTGGTGCATTGGATTACTTGCATTCTGGTTATGATTTCCCCATTGTGCATTGTGATTTGAAGCCTTCAAATATACTTCTGGATGGAGATTGGGTCGCACATGTTAGTGACTTTGGAACAGCTCGCATGCTGGATGTCCATCTTAATGAAGGAAGCAGCCTTTCCTCATCATCAGCATTTCAAGGCACTATTGGCTACTTGGCACCAGGTAATCTTCAATTACTAAATCTTATCAAAGTCCGTCTCCATTTATCTATATGCCAGAAAATTCTCCAATCTTGCAATATTTTCATTAAGCACCTTTAGAAAAATAGTTTTAACTTATGTTGGTCTAACTCTCTTTTTTTTTTTTTTACATATCTGTATCCAACATTCATGTTCAATATTTTTTTGGACAAAAGTATGAAGATATGACCTTCAAAAAACTTCCAAGTACATAGAAAAACATTAAAAAAAAATTAAACATTTTTGTATCGAACATATATTCAAACACTAGTTTGATAATTATGGTCTTCCAGTTGCATGTAATCTAGTTTGAACTATTCAAACACTAGGATTCCACCATAACTATTGAACAGATCAAGTGATATTCAAATGATCATGCTTAAACAAATTAAATGATTATTCATTTTCATTCGAATTGACAAATGACAGTTTCTAAGTTTCCCAAGGACATTACTAAGATTTCAAAACCAGAACTACTGAAATATTTCTCTGGCCCTCTTTCAGAATTCGCATACATGAGGAATGTCACAACAAAAGTGGATGTGTTCAGCTTCGGCATAGTAGTCATGGAGTTCCTAACAAAACGAAGACCCACTGGACTCAGGGAAGAGGATGGACTATCAGTCAGCCTGCGTGAACTAATTGAGAAATCCCTTGCCAGTGGAACCAAAGTGGTCCTTCAAGTTTTGGACCCTGTGCTAGCTTTGAATGTTTCCAATAAACAAACGGAAGCAGTGGAAGAACTCTTTAAACTAGCCTTGTTTTGTACCTCCACTAATCCTGAGGAAAGACCCAACATGAACGAGGTTTTCTCTAGCCTTTTGAAGCTAAAAGCAAAATACTATGAAAATGAGGTCATAACTTCATGAAGAATAGAGCACCTTGCTGCCTTGGAGAAGCATAACTGCAGACTCCATTGCATTCTAATGTATCCGTAGGATAAAAGTATGTTTATCTTGTTAGTGTGTAATAGCATATGATGATATGAATGGTTTCAATTTCCTCAGTGTCAAAAACTTATCTTTCAGTTCAAGTGAAAATGATAAATATTTTCAATTGTCCAAAACAAAATAAAGTCTTTTTTGCATACCAATTACTCAGCCTCTACTCTACAATCTGACATGAAATGGTGATATGCAGAAGCTTCAAACTTCTAGCCTACGAGAAAAAGTTAAAAATTAGAGAAAAAATGAGGAAGAAAATCCATTCAATGAGAATCCTGGTTATGTCTCAGTCTTTAGGTGGGTCAATCTTTAAAAACTCATCTATAACAGAAGGAAACTCTAGGTTTTCAAACCCACAATCACCATCACTCTGAAAAGCAGCCTTACCCATAAGCAAGAAAGCTAGCCTCAATGGCTCACTACCATTCCTCAAGAAGTATTTAATCCAACCTTCCATTCTTTTCACTTCCTTCTCACACTTTGGCCCTTTAACCCCAACAATCTTCTCATAAAACCCACACTCGCATCGACAAGAATTCCCTCCACAAACAACACCCTTCTGATTCACTCTTTTCTGGGTTCCTTCCAGATTATCTGATAAACCCAACAGCTGCATCAAGTATTGGATATCATCAACTTCTTTGCTTACCGTGGGGGAATCTGGGAGGTTAATCGGAGGTTGGGTTTGATGCGTTGGAAAGAATTGTGGTGAAGAAGACATGAAAGCTTCTGGGGGTTCACTGTCTTGGACAGAGTTGCTTACGTTGGTGTCGGTAGGGTGGGTTAAGTGTAGGTAAAGTGGTGTGCCTAAAGATTGTGTTGGTGTAGGGTTAGTTTCAGGAACATGGGATGAATTGGAACTGGAATGTCCTGAATCTGGATGGTTTTCTAGTTTCAATCTTTTCTCAACCTGGAAGAATTGGAAGGAAAAAGAAAGTCAGGAATCACGATTTAAATATAAAGACATGCAAATATTTTTACGTAGGCAATCTACGATTGAAATACCTGTTTGAGAGAGGAGAAGAAATTGCAGTGTAGAGATGACGGTCGCATCATGCAAGGGTTTTTTTTTTGGTTGGGTTGGGGGGTGGGGGGGTGGGGGGTGGGGAGGGGAGATGCAAGCTTGGCTTTAGTTGCCCTGCTTTTTGCCTTTGAATGGGCAAATTTAGAATAGGCTGAAAAATAATATTTTAAAATATAATTTTTGAAAGATAACAATCTTTTTTGATGTAAAGATTACCAGTGGCTTTTAAGTTAATACTAGTATCATTGTCCCGCTTCGTAGGAGAATTATATTTATTTTATAAATTTAATTATTATTAATTAAAATTAATTATAAATTAAATTTTATTAATATATGTATCTAAAATTGATAAAATTTTAATTGATTTGATGTTATCGAATAAATTTATTAATTTAAATATATCATTTAAAAATAAAATAATTAATGATATTTTTTAAAATTTTAAATATTTATTAAATAATATTTATTTATTTAAAT
>JAQSVH010175449.1:0-10103 GCA_029448705.1 Adansonia digitata
GGTTTTGCTAGCGAAGATCCAAACAAGCATTTTATGGAGTTTCACGTAGTATGCTCAAGCATGAAGCCAACTAGTGTGTCCAAAAAGCAAATCACATTGAGAGCCTTTACATTCTCTCTAGCAGATTTTGCAGAGAAATGTCTATATTATTTACCTTCCGAAACCATCACTACATGGTATAAGATGAAAAGATTGTTCTAGGAGAAATATTTTCTTGCATCTATGGTTGTTAATATTTAGAAAGAAATTTATGGCATTTGACAGTGCAATGAAAAATCTTTGTACAAGTATTGAGAACAATTCAAGAAGCTAGGTATAAGTTATCCACCTCATTAAATGTGTGAATAGCTTTTAATCCAATATTTTATGAACGTCTCATGCCTATGGAGTGGTAGTATGATTGATGTTGCAAAGTGGATGAGCTTTAGTTGATAACACTTTCAAAGCTGAAAGGGTTCTCATCTTCTAAAAGGTAGCCAAGTCCCAATAATTTAGCATGGGAAAAGAGCCACCACCGCCTAAGAAAGTAAATAAAGTAAACATAACTTCTCTTAAATAATAACTTGCTTATCTTACTTCTCTTGTGTAACAAACAGCTATAAAGAATTTGCAATAAGTAAAAGCATGTGGCATCTATTCTACAATAAGGCACATAACTGATATGTGCCCAACACTTTAAGATGGTTTGAATGAGTAAGTTAATGCCATGGGTGGATTCCTAAGCCAACAATGCAAGTATTATACTTTCTCAAACACATAAAAATAGGATGGAAGGGTCATCTAAACTGCAGCTAGGCAAGGAATCAACAATAAGATACTCTTTACTCCATTCCTAATTGACCACTGGTTTTCAACAAAGGATGCAACAACCATATCAAGGTCAATATCAATCATCTCCACAAAATTGAGGTATGTCTATGGAAAACATTGTTAAAACCTTAGCAACTAATACTATGCAATTTCAACAAAAGGTTAGGGCAAATATCCAAAGCTTAGAAAATCAAGTAGGGCAATTAGCTATAATGGTGAGTCTATTGGAGGCAAAGGATTCAGGTAATTTACCTTCTCAAACTATTCTGAATCCAAGGGAAAATGCAAGTGCTATACTTTAAGAAGTGGAAAACAACTTGAGGCTATTCTAAGATGCTGAATAAGAATCTGACAGGACAAATTTAAACAAAGAAATTTCATTTTCTTATATTAGGATGTGACTTAATTGTCGGTTCTTATATTAGGATGGCACATCTGACTTAAGCCTAAATGGTCATTATGAAATGGCCAAAAGACTTAAAATCACCAGGAGTCTAGTTTTGGCTAGTTGAGATTGGTCACCTACTAGAGTTCATATTTTAAGGGTTACAAAACCCATAAAAATAAGCTCTAAGGTTCATGTTTATGCCAAAGTTCACATGAAGGGTTTTAGAGTCAGTTACAATCAAAGTAAGAATCAATCCCTCTTGTGACGCTTGAAAGTCAATGCCTCTTGATTATGTGTTAGCTAAAGTCATGGGAATGATTGGTTTTTAATTTTTTATTTAATTATAATTCCCTATTTTTGAAATTATTTATAATTAATATTTTTTCTCATCATAAGTAAATTGGATCTTATATTTTTTAAAGATTAAAATATTTTTTACACTTTTTCGAAAAACCTGAAGGAGTGTGAAAGTTTTATTTTTTTTTGGGAAAATTAGAAATTTCAATTTACTTGTTTAAAAAATGTATTCCTTTGTATAAAATAATCAATAAGGTGACTTCCATATGCTAGAAGCATAGCTATGGACTACATGAACTCGAGGATATTGCCTCTATTTTTTTAAAATTATTATAATTAACATATAAACATATCTAATTTAAAGCAAAACATTGAAAATAACCTTAAAGTATATACATGACATTGGTAAATGACTCTTTGATTGTAGAAAATAACCTAAATGGACTTAGCATGCATGGATGTCATAGCTGGTCCTTAAATCTTAGAAAATGATTTAAATGCAAGAAATTTTGCATAATAATTCCTAATTCATGGAAAATGACTTAAATATCTCCAAATTTCATGAAATTTGCATGAAAGTCCCTAGATAAAGGAAGATGACCTAAATAACATCAAAATACAAAGTGCATAGAACGACATAAATGTCCCTTAGTCATGGGAAATGACTAAATGCCGTCAAAGTTCCTAAAATTGCATAAAAGCCCGTAGATCATAGAAAATGACCTAAATGACCTTAAATGCATGAAATGACGTGAAAGTCCTTATGTCATGGAAAATGACTAAATGCCATCAAAGTTTATGAAATTGTGCCAAAGTCCCCAAATCATGGAAAATAAAAATAATGACATTAAAATGCATGAAATGACATAAAAGTCCTTAAGTCATTGAAAATGACTAAATGACATCAAAATTCATAAAATTGTATCACAATCCCTAAGTCATAGAAAATGACATAGTGACATTAAAATCCATGAAATGACAGTTTTTACGTAATGACTAAATGACATCACAATTCATGAAATTACACCAAAGTCCCTAAATTATGGAAAATAACTCAAATGACATTAAAATACATGAAATGACATAAAAGCCTCTAAGTAATAGAAAATTTCTAAATGACATCAAAGTTCATGAAATTGCACCAAAATCAATCATGGTAAATAACTTAAATGACACTAAAATAAAAACAATAAGTTATGGAAAATGATACACAAATGCATGGAAGTTATAAAATAGCCTTTAATATGCATGGAATCATTACAACAAAGTTGCAAAATGGTCCTTAGAAGTTTCTAACACTTCAAAATATGTATCTAAACATAATTTTGACCAATAATCATACCAACATTGCATCATATAGGATTTTACTTTAAAAACACCATATTAACATGAGCATGCATGGATTTACAAATAAACATGACAATTTTAATGCAATCATAATATATTAATGGAAACTGCATGGACATGTAGATCATGACAGTAATGCATGTAGATACCATAAAATGCATTTATCATACTCATCATGAAACATAAACAACATAAGACTAAAGCCATAATCAAAATATGGAAAAACAAATGATAAAAACTCACCTAAAACAAAAAGAATAAATATAAAACATTTGGAAAACAAATTTTCTTCATGGAAACTTGGATTTTATAGAACTTTTAACAAACAGCAACTAAGAACAACAAAATATAGTAATTTAAGGTCATAGTTCAAGATTCGACCATAATTTGATTCTTATACCTTGGCACCAATCATCCCCCAAGCATAGCTTAGGATCATTAGGCTATTATAAAGGAAAAAATGGAAAATAAGATTAGAAAAGAAAAAAAAAGCCATCTTATGTAAAAACTTGATGCTATCACAATTTCTTTTTATTTTTTCCTTCTTTTCTTACTCTTTCGTTTTTCTCAACCTAAGAACTAAAGGGATCCTCTATATGAACATCCCTAAGGTCTCTTTATCCTTCTTTGGTTGATTATTTCATCCCTTTACAAGTTTATTACATCTTAACAACTCAACCAAACTTATTTACAAGCAATCTCTCTACAAGGCTTATTGGTCTAATCAAGGGCTAAAACCTTTCTAAATGAAGCATATTTTTTTGTTAAGTTTGGTGAACAATTTCAATTGCAAGTCCTCGAAGAGAAACCCTCACTCAAATGGCCATATCCTAGTTTCATGTAAGAAAGAGCTTTTAATTTTAACCTAAAATAGCAACTTATTAAATCTCAGCTAAACCAAACTTAAAATAGTTAGAAAATAACCAAATTAGATGCCTTTTAGTCCTCATGCATGATTTGAGTATTAGATATATTTATCCTAAACTCAAATTAAGCTGTAATGGCTTAATCCATTTGGGTGTTGCACATGCCTAAGTTTTAATGTAAAAATGTTTATGAGGTCATTTTGTATGGTTATAAAGTGATTTAAGGCCATTAGGAAGGTGACATGTAGGAAAACTTAGATGGAAAAGCTTGTTTGTGGTGAAAAATTCATGCAATATTGATATATTAATGTTTGTATCAATACAAGTGCTTTGTAAAACCAAAAAAATGGAAAACTTGTCATTGTATCAATACAAAATACATTGTATCGATGCAATATGCATTGTATGCATATAGCATGGTCCTATATCGAAATTTACATGTTTCATGTTTGGAACGACTAAAACACGATGATCTAATGATACATTAATGAAATGCATCGATACATCTTCATGAAAAGACATTTGTTCACATTTTTCCAGTATGGTCCTTAGGAATTTCAAGCCTTCCCCCGAAAAATTTTTTGGCTGACATCATCTTGCTTAATAATGCTTGGTGACATGGCACTGAGTAGTCATCTCCCTTTTTTATTTTTGTTATTTTATTTTATCATTTTCTAATTCAGGCCCAAAAAGTTAGAAACAAGGATGAGAGAGGTATGTTTATCACACCTGGGTCCTAGATTGAGTCACTTGTTTAGAATGGTGTCTACAGAGACACTATTTACTATGCCACTATTGATGCCAACCAAGGAAAGTGTTGCCAAACATAAAGAAAACACAATTGCTTCATAATAGCTAGATGCAGTATCTACTAAGGTAAGCTCTAAACCTTTCATCTCTTTTCATATTACTCCTCTATAATTTTCAAGTAGGTTTGCAAAATCTGAGGAAAAGGAGCAAGAGAAAGAGATTCTGGAAACCCTTTGCAAGTAATAATTGAACATACCTTTGTTGGATGCCACTAAACAAGTATGTCATTATGCCAAGTTTCTCAAAGAGCTATGCACCTATAAATGAAAGCTAAAGGGTGATAAAAAGGTAGGAGCAAGGGATAATGTTTCTATTATTCTCTAAAGAAAACTCCCACCTAAGTATAAGGACCAAGTTACATTCATTATACCTTATATAATTGATAACACTAGGTTTGAACAAGCTGTGTTAGACTTAGGAGCATCTATTAATGTCATGCCATACTCTATTTATGCTTCCTTAAATCTTGGATCATTAAAGGAAACTAATGTTATTATATAATTCGCTAATTGTTCTAATGCATATCTGAAAGAAGTTATGAAGGATGTTCTTGTACATGTTAATGAATAGGTTTTTCTTATTGATTTTTATGTTCTTCAGATGGATGATGAGACATCCTCCAATTGGACCTGATTTTATTATGAAGACCATTCTTTAAGACAACGAGAACAAAAATTGATGTTCATGATGGCACCTTTACTATGGAATTTGATAGCGAGGTGATTAATTTCAAAGTCTTTAAAGATATGAGGTATCCTAGGGAGTTACACTCTATCTTTGTAGTAGATGTTATTGATTCTCTAGTGTAGTAAACTTTTGAATTAGATAGCAAAGATAGCTTAGAAGTAGCTATTAGTAAGCATCTTAGATGGAGAACTCTAAAGGACTAAAGAAGGAGTTGGCTTTAAATAAACATGTAGAAGAAGCAGTAAGGTTTCTACACATTTTGTTACCTAGTGATGAAAAGTCTAGTGTTTCATTTATCAATTTGTCTATAACTAATGAGAAACTTTTACCTTCATTTGTGTAGGCCTTGATCTTGGAATTAAAACCATTATTAGATCATGCGAAATGCATGTTCTTAGCCAATAATGACACATTGCCAGTTGTCATTGCTAAAAATCTCACACCATTACAAGAAGACAAATTTATACATATGCTTAGAGATCATAAGACTGTAATTGGTTAGACGATTGTTGACATTAAGGGAATAAACAAATTCGTATGCATGCATCAAATTTTGTTAGAGAAAAGATCAAAACCAATAAGAGAAGCACAACACTATTTGAATCCCCTTATGATGGAAGTTATGAAGAAAATGATACTGAAGTTTCTAGATGTTAGGGTGGTCTATCCAATCTCAGATAACAAGTAGGCAAGCTTGATACAAGTGTTCCTAAGAACTCTAGTATCACTGTTGTGAAGAATGAAGATAATAAGCTTGTTCCTACTTAAGTTTAAATTAGGTGGCGGGTTTGCATCAACTATCGTAAACTAAATTTGGTAACCTGTAATGAAAATTTTATTTTGGCTTTTTTTGATTAAATGCTTGAAAAGTTAGTCGATCATTCTTGTTATTGTTTTTTAATGGTTATTCGGGTTATAATTAGATTATAATCACACTGGAGCACTAATAGAAGATGACCTTTATATGCCTAATTTGGACATTTTCTTATCGATGCATGTCATTTGTTCTTTGCAATGCATCAACCACATTCCAAAGGTGCATGGCTAACATATTTTTTGATTATGTAGAGAACATCATAAAGGTATTATAGATGATTTTAGTGTCTATGGTGATTCTTTATATAATTTTTTATATAACTTTACAGTTGTGTTTGAAAAATGCATGGAAACTAACCTTGTGTTAAGCTATGAAAAATGCCATTTTATAGTGGATCAAGGTATAGTTCTAAGGCATGTTATTTCTTCTATAGGAATAGAAATTAATAAATCTACTATAGACCTTATCTGTTATTTCCCACTTCCTATAAGTGTACGGGATGTTCATTCTTTTCTTGGTTATGTCGATTTTTATCGACGATTTATCAAGGATTTTTTTAAAAATAATATTGGCTCTATGCAACTTGTTACAAAAAGATATATCCTTCTACCTTAATGATAAATACAAAGAGGCATTTGAGACATTGAAAATGCTCTTAACTTTAGGACCCTATGGTCCAACCGTCAAATTGGAATTTACCCTTCAAGATCATGTATGATGCAAGTGATAATGTTGTAGAAGTTATTTTAGGGTAACAAATTAGCAAAGCACCACAAATCATTTATTATGCCTCTCGCACTCTAAATGATGCACAACTTAACTGTTCTACAACTAAAAAAAAGCTTTTAGTAGTTATTTTTGCTCTAAAGAAATTTTGTTCTTATTTGATTAGTACCAAACTAACTGTTTATTCTGATCATGCAGCACTTAAGTGCTTGCTCATAAAAAAGATGTGAAACAAAGCTGATTAGATGGATACTTTTCTTACAAGAGTTTGATTTGAAAATAAAAGATAAAAAAGGTAGTGAAAACATGGTTGCAGACCACTTTAGCTACCTAGTTCATAAAAAGGATTCAATTCCATTGCAAGAAAACTTTTTTCATAAACAACTCCTTTTAATTAGTGTGTTAGCTCATTGGCATGTAGACATTGTTAAATATTTAGCCACCAAGAAGTTGCCAAAGATTTCACTAAAGATCAAAGGGACAAGATCAAGAGTGATGCTAAGGATTACATTTGGGATGATCTATATCTTTGCAAGCATTGCTTTAATCAAGTTATAAGAAAGTGTGTAACCAAGATTGAATTTCTTTCTATATTAACCTTTTTTCATTCTCATACATATGGAGGGCATTTTGGATAAAAAAAGAATAGCACTAAAAGTACTTGATTATGAGTTCTATTGGCCTTCATTATTTAAAGAGGCATACCTTTGTTGCAAGTCTTGTGATCATTGTCAAAGAATAGGTAACTTAAGTGCTAGGAATCAAATGCCTCAATCTACTATACTTATTGTAGAAATTTTTGATGTATAGTGTATTGATTTCATGGGACCCTTCCTATCTTTTTTTTGGTAACCTTTACATTATACTTGCTATTGGTTATGTCTCAAAATGGGTAGAAGCCAATGCCACTAGAATTGACGACCCTAAAGTTGTTTTGGATTTTTTGAAGTCTAATATCTTTACAAGGTTTGGAACACCAAAGGCTATGATCAGTGATAAAGGTACATATTTTTGTAATAGGTCTCCAAAAGTTCTTTTATGGAAATACAATATCACACATAAGGTCTTTACTACATATCATCCATAAACTATGGGCAAATTGAAGTATCAAATCAAGAAGTGAAGTCTATCCTTAAAAAAAAGTTCACTTAAATAAAAAAGATTAAAGTTTATGCCTTGATGATGCACTTTGGGCTTATCGAATAGTATGTAAAATGCTCACTTGTATGTCTCCTTATCGATTAGTTGTGGTAAGCCATGCTATCTCTCGGTTGATTAGAACATAAGGCATATTAGCCTTAAAGCAAACAAACATGGAGATGGATGTAGTAGGTATTCAAAGGAAACTAAGAATGCAAGAATCTAAGGAGATAAGAAATTATGCTTATGAGAGCTCTAAGATTTACAAGGAAAAGACTAATGCTTTCCATGATAAGATGGAATAAAGAAAAAACTTTACTATTGGGCAAAAAGTTTTTCTTTTTTACTTATGCCTTAAGTTATTTCTAGGTAAGCTACATTCTCCTTAGGTAAGACCTTTTATAGCAACTAATGTCTTCCCTCATAATGTAGTTGAAATTGGAAACCAAAAAAAGGATAAAGAGTTCCAGGTGAATATATATAGGTTAAAGCCATACTGTAAGAACTTCATAATGCATATTATAAACAAGGTACCATTCTATGAGCCAACATATGCTGGTGAATGATAGCATAGGTCCATGTCAGGTTGATGATGCTAAACCAAGCACATAACCCAATGGATGGAGAGCACACAATAAACAGATTTAATATTTCTTACTTTTCTTCCTTCTATCTTTTATTGTTTTCTTATTTCTATTTTCTCATTCTCATGCACCTAGTTCTTTCATTTAGGGTGATAGTCTTACATTATGACAATATAAGGATTAAATGTAAAGGGAAGATTTAGTATTTTCCTTTTATTCTTTTTAGTATTGCTTTAACTTTAGTAAGAATGTTTTCTCTTAAATTTTTCCTTCTTACGTTTTTGTTTCAAGTCTTTAGTTAAATTTTTTGTTGAAGGGAAATCTTTCTTAATAAAGTCCGGCCTCATGAATTTATTGGATTTCAAAAATCATCAAAACATAAACATAAATACAATGAAAATAGTAAAAATAAAAATTGCCAGACTTCCCTATGGATCTTTAGGGAGGGACTTACATGTAGTAAACTTCAAAATTTTAAATCAAGATTTAATCACCTATTTGATCAGAAATTACCTTAAGTTTAGATGTCAAAATCTAAACAGTAAAATACCAAGAAACTAATTTTTTTGAAATATTCTTGAAGACCATAAGCAACACACATGTTCTATATCTAATGGTTATCTACACAAGTAGCTCTTGAAACCTTTTTGAGGCCTAATGGTTCTCTAATGCTAGCTAGGAGGGTTATTAAATTAAAGGTAATTATAAATCTTGGTTTAATTAAAAACCTAGAAAAGAGAATGAAGCAGGATTGTGCCAAGCATAATGGCTCTTAAAGAGGTGGCATAATTTTTAGGGTTTTATGTAGGTGGGAATATCTTTTATCCAAAAAATATATTCTTTCACAATATTCAGCAACCTTATATCTCAAAATTAGGTTAAAACTCTCTTATTTGCTTTTAGGCCATCATGTCTACATATACTAGCTCAATCTTATTCCCAGTTGGATTTAGATAGAATAGTTTTGACCTAGTTAGAAATAGATTTCACAAATCTAGTTTTGTCTTAAATAATTAAACCCATTAAATTAAGTCCTTCATTTATATTACCTTTTATTTAATTAAGCCATAGTTAATTAAATCTTAGATTTAATCCAATAGATATACCTTTTTGTGTGTGACCCATTAGGTTCCTAACATGTTGGCGATAAACATGAATAATCTTATTAATTATATTCATAGAACAAGAGCAGGATCTAGTAACCCATCACGACTACCTAAATGTTAAAAAAGCCAGTGTGACCTTAAAATAACCTTTCAACAACTAGCCTCCTAGTGTAATACGATCCTTTTGCCATTTATCCCTAAGAGAAAATAAGCATGGTGCAATGTTTACCCAAATCTCTATCCATATTAGTTCTTATAACTCATGGTTAATGATCATAGATCTATATAGAACTATTCCTTATAATCCATTGTGCATTGGCCAAAGATTTTAATCTAATTAACAATAGTCAAGAACACTTAAGATATGTCTCTAATATCATTCAAAAAGGTGAATCCTCACTAGATCACTCATTCATCTACCATATGATTTATGTACCTTAAAACCATCCTACCATAAACATCCATTTATTTTGGACCCGTTCATGATAGAATCAAAGTATAACACTCCTCATATGAGATGATCGA
>JAQSVH010175449.1:18687-34211 GCA_029448705.1 Adansonia digitata
GGTATATTGGAAAGGTAGTTCCATAAAGATAAATGTAAAAATATTCCAAAATCCCTAGAAAATCTTTCTCGGTAGAATTGATTTTTGAAATGAAGTTTAAGTTAGCATTGATAGCAAATGTAGGGGAAAATGGGATTGTGAACTTTAAAAAATCATTTTTGACTCATTTTGAATTGTTAAATTGCAAACAATATCTTTTCAAAAAGGGAATTTAATAACCTTTTCTAGAAAAAAATATTTAAAAAAAATCATTTGATGGGTAAAAATTACCCAAATAGAGTTTGAATTGCTAATTCCAGGGGTTCCAGATAGTAAGGATTTGAAAAATCATAACTCCCATATATGGAATGATCCAGGGGTAAACAATACTTGTTGTAAAGGTAAATTGAAGTCCTTTCTAGGAAAAATGCTAGGAAATTCCAGAAAAATAGTTTTAGAGTCCAAATATAATTTTTTAATAGGGGCCATTGTGCTACTGGTACAAAAACAGAGGTAAAGTAATGGACATGCGAATATCCAATCACTGAAGTCCATGGCAATGAAGTAATAGACCAATCCAGTTCTTGTAGAATAGGCCACCAAATCATCTGTTATCCACACCAATGGTAATAGTAGGCTTGAAACAAAGCTTAAATTAAACATTTGAAAATAATTTTAATTTTTGATTGAAAATAAAATTTGTTTGGCCTAATGAGAACTTGATCCTAAACATTACAATTGATATATCCCTAGATTGGAGAACCAATACATTAAAAACATTAAGTCCATGCTAATCCCTATTGATTGAGGTTAGTATAGCCTTAACTTGGGGTTGTTTTACAAAATCAGATTTTAGCCCATATCAAACAAACATTATCTCAAACATGTTATAGAATAAAGAAGTCAGCATGATATCCAACATTCAAGGCATAGTTAAGTGTATGTAATATAGCATCTTAACAAGCATTCGATGACTAAAGCACAAGTAATGACACAAACAGCATCCGATCATGTAACAATAGATATCTAGCACCATAAATCAAAACATGAGGTGAAGTAAAAATAACAAGACTAAAATACAAGCTAGACAAATGGAAATAGAGTAAGAAACATGGGTTTTAGCCATCAAAATACCATAACAGGTCGTTAAACACACAACTAAATCAAACAAGTTCAAAAATATGCATGTATCCTACAAGGTTCATGGTTATCATTATAAGGCTTGCTAAAATGGCATAAGAAGAAAAATGAGAAAGTAAAAGATATGAAAAAGAATAAAGGAAAGATACCACAAAATAAACCTTAAAGCTTGCTTGATCTCCTTGATAATGTTGTGCTTTCATGCTTGTGTGGTGGATGTGCATGTGTTTTGAGCTTATTCCCTTTTTTTTTGCTACTATGGAGTTTTTTTGCTGAAATTTTTTTCTTTGGGGTTGGTAGCTAATGACAGAAATTGGAGAGAGTTTTCCATGATGAAAGCCAACCTTTTGACTTTATGGAAAGCCATTTGGCCAACATTATTCTAGGGCAAATGGGGCACTTTTGTCTTTTGTATGTCAAAAATAATGAGCCATGGTGTACTAAAATGTGCTTTCAATTTTTAATTGATCAAAGTACAAATACTTGAGTACCAATTAGTAGTTCCAAAATATCCATTGAATATCAATTTTTGCCATGAAATACCCTACCATCAAGCTAGTTGGGTCCTTAAAAAATCATTAACCCAGCCCATAAGCCTAAAATTAATTCAAATAATGGACATATTGGATCAAAATAATTTTAATAAGGCCTATTAGGAACTTAAAATATTAGAACTTATAACCCAATATAATTAAATAAAATAGGCCCAAATAAAATAATTAAATATGTACATAGGCTCTATTTTATCTAATGTATATTTTTAGTAATACTTGGTCTTACAATAAATAATTTATGACCTAATATAATTAAATAAAATAGGCCCAAATAAACTAATTAAATATGCATGTAGGTTTTATTTTATCTAAAGTATATTTTTATAGTATTCGATCTTAAATTAAATAATTTATGACCCAATATAATTACATAAAATAGGCCTAAATAAACTAATTAAATATGCACATATACTCTCTTTTATCTAATGTATATTGTTTATAAAGCTTGATCTTAGATTAAATAATTTATGATCATAACTTAGCTAAGAATGATGGGGATTGCACACTAGCTTGAACGAATGACCTTAATGGTATATCAGACGATGACTTCTGATGCTTAGAATGGTGGCCTAACAAAATATGGTGTTTACAGCTACCCTTATTTGTCCATTACTAAGTATGAAAAATAAAGCAAAGATAAATAAACACTATTTTATTGGGATATAATATTCCCTTATAAGTTTCTATAAGAAAATAGAGATATAGTTATTATTACATTGAGATAGGTAGAGCCTATTGGCAGCGGTCCTGCTAATAACAATATTTAAATGAGTTTTATATGATCTGACCTACCTATTAGGTTTGTAGTTTCCTGGGCTTAACCTCTTAAACAAGCACCAACTAGCATGGGTTTTGACTAAATAAACGTCTAGCTTTTTATAGACTAAGGTAGGTAGATGTCCAACTCTTTGTAGGCTCAGGTGGTTAGGCATCTAATTCTCTATGGATTAAGGTAGGTAGGCATCCAACTCTTTGTGCATTGACTTGATAAGCCTTTAACTTTTTATAGACTGAGATAGGTAGACATCCAACTTTTTATGGACTAGCGTACATAGGCATCTAGCTCTTTGTGGATTGAGGTAGTAGACATTTACTCTTTGAGGATTGAGATAGGTAGGCATCTAGCTTTCTTTAGACTGAGATAGGTAAGCATCTAGCTCCCTATGGACTGATGAAAAAAGGAAAAAAAATCTAGCACTTTGTGAAACTAAAAAAAAGGGAAGAAATTATGGACTAAAATGAAAAAGGGCATTCAACTTTTTGTGAACTAAAAGGAAAAAAGGCATCAACTCTTTATGGACTAAAAGAAAATGTGTCCAGCTCTTTGTGGACTGAAAAAGGAAAAGGTTTCCAGCCCTTTATGGGTTCAAAAGAAAAAACAGTTAGCTCTTTATGGACTAAAGGAAAAAAAGTCCATCTCTTTATGGACTAAAAGAAAAAAAACATCCAGCTCTTTGTGGACTAAAAGAGGAAGGCATCCAACTCTTTATGGACTAAAGATGTGAGTTTAGATATTTTAAATAGAACCTCTCAGGGCTTTTCAAAAACTAGAATTTGTACCTAAGATTCTTTATTGTTTGACTTTCGTTAGCAAAAGTTTCTACCTAAAAGATGTTAATTATTGTATAATGGATGCATAAAGATGGAAATGCATGTTTAAGCGAGGCAAAGGTGATGATTTAAAAGCCTAATCTGGCCATTGGCTTTAGAGTTTTGAATCACCTTCCACCTCTAAGTTTTATTAGGTGTCTTGTGTTTTAAGGTTTACTGACTCTACTCTCAATGTTTAAAAAGCTTTTTGAATGGTTGAGGTCATTTTTTAAGGTTAAAGTGACTAGTGATGTGTAGTAAGGTTTTCTAAGTTTGATCAACTCATATTAGTAGGTTAATGACTTGGAGAGCTGGTTCTTAACATACTTGGAAGGATGCATCTGACGGTCTACATTAACTGATATGAACGTGCTTTGAAGGTAGGGATCAAGGATCATTGATTTTGTTCTACTTTTTGGCTAAGGTTTATAAAAGGAAATTTTTTATCATTTTTCAAGAGAGGAATGGTGATGTATGCTATGATGCCATGCCACAATGCAGATGTAAAGTTATGCGGCATTATGGGTAAATTAATAATGATGCCTATGTTTTAGTTGAAAATTTGTGCGCATGAAATGATGTACATGCATGTGAGGCAACATGGTGTGGATATTCATGAATACAGATGTGAGAATGAGAAAGCACATAAATGTAAACATCTACAAACATGGGTGCCCCTAATTGCTACTAGATATGAATGGAAATATGCATGGATGTTTATGCTCATGTATGAAAATGCAACTGATTGCTGAATCTTGAAAGTGAATGCAAATAATGCAAATATAGAGAATAAAAATGCAAATGAACATGTTTGTAGGTGAGAATATATATAAGTGCTAATGCTCGTGAATGAGAATGCACATGGGTGCAGTTATAGGTAAATGCAAATGCATGTGAGTATAGACACATGAGAATATAAATAGATATGAAAGAGAATGCACATGAGTGCAAATACATGAAAGTGAATGCATATGAATGCAAATGTAGAAAATAAAAATGTAAATAAGCATGCTTGTAGGTAAGTGAGAACACATGTAAGTGCAGATGCTTATGAGCATAGTGCACATGAGTAATAATGCTCGTAAGCATAGCTGCACATGAGTGCAAAGGTTTATAAGTATGGATGTACATAGATAAAGATAAGGGCTTACGATCATGGATTAATGTAGGTGAAAATGCATAAGGGTATGGATACCTATGAATGCAAACACTAAGACTAGCCATTGTATTAATGCTATAATTAATGATGATAATACTATGCTTGAAATAAAGTATATCTTGATGAGTGATGCTCAAATGCATAGGCGAAGGATGTGTGTGAGTGATGATTGTGCAGTACGATGTGATTCATGTCCATGAAGGGTGTAGAGGTTGGGATTATGGATGGTTCTTTTTTGAATCTAGCTCTTTCCTAATGATTTTTATCATTAAATTAAGAAGCATTCTAATATCAACTTAGCCCTATGATTAAAAAAGTCTTTGTCTTGCTTTGTTTAAAATGTTTATTTAATGAAAACTCTTAACTTAGCATGATATTTAAGTCTGTCGAAGGCTGATTTTCTATGGTTATGGAGATTTTCTAAATGGTAACTGGGCTTTTTGATTAGGATGAGGAGTTTAAAGAAGGCTTTGATCAATTTAAGAAGGTTTCAGGACAAATGAAATGGATCCTTGTTTTTTTAGGTTCACTAAGGGCCAGTCTTTATAGAACATGAATTCTTTGAGAATCAAATGGATTTGAGATTCTTTTAAGCCTCCTACTGTTAACACTTCGACTGATACTAGGATTACCCATGATAGGTTTAAGGTTGTAAAGTTGATTTGGGAAAAAGAAAAGTGTAATCCTAAGAGTTGAACCCTCTAAAGATGATATTCTCAGGATTTTCAAGGATTTCTAAGGATCTTTAGGTTTTTTTTTGAATGAGCAAAAATTCTCTGTTTTGCTCTAGATTGCCCATTTTTTAGTTTTTCACCATAGAGCTTTAATCTTTCCATTTTTAATTTTTTGATTGATTACATCATTATGCTTCTTAAGAAGTCTTAAAAGAATAATTCCCTGAAGAACAAATTTATTAGTTTACATGGCCATATTTGATTGAAATGGACTTTTAAAGATTATAATGTAGGCCAAGACTGATGGTTCTAAAAGAGAAAGTATAGAGGCCTAAATTTAGTATTTAGGGGATTTTAGATCAAGGATCATTTCTTTTTATAAGGGCATCAATCCTTTTTGCATCTGGGATTTCCTTGTTTTTAACTAATTTGTTCCCTCCTTCTTGATTTTGCTTTTGCCTTTTGTCTTTGTTTCTTTTTCATTTTGTGCTTTTGCTTCTCTTTTTGCCTTTTTTTCTCTTTTCTTTTTGCCTTTCTGAAGAAAATCTTAGATTGTGGAAACTTGGCGTAGTCATACTTACCTCTTGATGTTAGGTAGCTTTATAATTATAGAGTGGGATATCTAGCCCTACGTCCTTTAGAAAGGTTTTCTCTTTGCCGCTTGACGTTGAGGGTGATCCTTGATCAAGGTTTCAACAGAATGAATTTATTAGCTCAAAAGGGAAGCAATAGGAGAAACGAACTTGTGAAAAATAATGAAAGATGGCCATTTTTATCTTAAACATGACTATGTAAAACTAAACAAATCATTTCCAAGAAAGTTCCTTTGAAGATATTTGAATCCTTTAATCACATGATGTCATATTCAATCGCTATTTTTCTCTTTTTTTTTTCAAACACATGCCTTAATTCTCTTTTTCACTCCATATGTTTAACCATGCCCCATTTCGATTTGCCATTAATGGGGAATCATGTAATTCTAAGGTTTAGGTGGTAAAGAATATTTAGTGTTTCATTTTTGAGGTTTTACATTAAAGAAGGATTCGATTCTAGGACATCAAAGTGATAGGGAAAAATGAAAGTTAGGGACCATGATGGCATATGAGATATACCTCGAGAAAGGCTTTTGGTGGGATTTTCTTGGACCTTAAGAAAATCAATAATTGTTCCCATTTCTTTTTCAAGCTGTTCCTTAGTTCTTAAACATCTTGGCCTAATTCCTCTTGAATGCCTTCCAAAACATTGACTCTTATTTCCAATTGATCCACCATGTTACACCCCTCTCGATGTAAACAACATGTGGATTTACTGCTATGTAATGATTAATGCATGAATATACTTAGTAATGATGACAAAGGATAGTAGATATGACACAAAGGGGATGTTTGTCTACAAATATGAGGCCTAAAATGGTATAATGTTATGGAAAGATACATGCATGTGTACATGTAGGTGAATTCAATTAGGATGTTAATGTAACGTGTAAGAAAATGGCATGAACATGAGAAAGTTGTCATAGAAATCTATCCCTAAGATTGCAAAAAGTATGAGAAGTGATCATGGAATACGTGAAATGCATTATGTCTTGTCCCTAGTACACCAACCATGATAGTATGGCACTCGAGAGGAAAGTAAGCCATACAAATGTATGAATTATGCCTTGAGCTATGGTGTTTGTTCACTAGTGCCTCTGTCCTATTGTCTTTACATGTTTGATGCAAAAAATGATGCATGTGACATGAACATGACAGACAATATGGTAGTAAAGGGTGAAGGAATACTGGTAGGAATACAAGAAAGAAAACAAGAAAAAAAATCATAAAAAATCTACCTGATAATAGGCATTATAATGCCTTAGGGTAAGCATGGGAAAAACGTAGGTATTATCATTTTTCTTGTTAACCCTAGATTATGCGATAGCAAACTAATATGTTCGAGATATAAGCATCCTATTGGGATGAAGATCAATGCTTGAGACAATGACAATTCGTTCAACATCATTAGTTATAAGCTAATGTCAAGCTATTGATCGAACAACATAATGGCTTGTTTTGGTGTTTACAGCAAGGCAGTGTGATGCTTTTAAGGACATTAGGTATTCGTTTATTATCGTCTAATGACTGACAAACTTCAAGCCATTGATTAGGTAGCATAATGACTTACTCAAGTAGGTTCAGTTCCCTAGGAGGCAATAATGGCCTCGAAAGGTATGCCAAGTGATAATATTTGAATATCATCACTTATGAAAAGAAAAAGGCATTAGCAATCAATTAGACAACATAACAACATGCCCCAATAGTATTATTACAACAGATGATATAATTCAAGGTGGAAGAAAAGCCATTAGTGATGATTTTCGTTCATCATCATTTATGCAAGAAAGAAATGACAGAGATGAGTAATAGGTAAGAAGTGTTTCCCCAAGTGTATTATTCTTCGAGTTGATCTAGTAGCACTTTGGTATGGCCTAACATGGTTTGGCTCTTATGGCTGACTATATGGGCTAAAGTTGACTCTAAAATATTCCCAAATCGCTCCTTCATCTTATAGGGATAGCTAAGGCACCTTGATTTTGGGCCAATTGTAGGCTTGGCAGAATAGGTTCGATTCAAGTGGATGTATTTTGCTATGCCCATATGGATAAAAAAAGATACCATAGGAGCATAGGTACTTTACACCCAGACAGATATTGCTAGCCTATGGGTAAAGAAGAGATACCATAGAAGACAATTAGCTCACTTCCACTCAATAAAAATGTTATTCTCTCTCCAAGAAAAGAATGGCCGAAAGTCTAATGAGATGCAAGTGCACAATGTGTGTCAGGGTAACAATCAAAGATTTTTATTTACTCCCTAATACCATTTTAAAAGAACTATCATGTCCTTTTGTTTTTCTTTTTGGGCAATAAAGAACCCTAGGAATCACAAAAAAAGGATGAAAACACAGAAAGTTATGGCAAATAAATATCATGTACAAAAAAGATCAAGAAAAGGGATTACAAATAAATAACTAATAAAATTAAGGGAAGTAAAGAATCATGATAAAATTTGGCTAGGTGCAGGCCTGACCCTCTAAATAAAGCTATCCTCAGTGGAGTTGCCAAACTATCATGACCTGCCACCCTCTTTTACATGTGGCACAGTACGACTTGAAAATGAAAGAGAGGTGGGATTTGCCTTTAGATCATCCCTTGATCGAGATTTGAATTAGGTGTGATAAGGTGAAAGCTGAAAGGAAGATCATCAAATGAATTACTTGTCCAACTAGTCTTGGATGGCCATTATGTAATGGCCATGACTTAAAGTCACCACCAACCATTTTGGACTAGATATGATCAGATACATACTAAAACCAGTTGTTTCAAGTCACAAAACTCACAATGCTGATTTTACGAATTATGTATATCATAGTTCATTTCTAAGAGTTCAGGAGTCGATTATGCCTAGGGAAGGATTGTACCCCCATGATGCCAAAAATTAGTACATCTAGCCATAAATTATAAAAGTCTTGGTTTTCCTCAGTTTTCATGCGATCATTATTTATGTATAATCTTCTTCTTATGAATACAAGTTTTTAAATATTGGATCTAGGTTTTTATGATAAAGTTTGATTGATGTCTCTCTACGCAACCTAGGAGGGAGGAAAAACATAAAAGACTCCGTAAAATAAGGTCTAGAATGATTTATAAGAGGATACTCTATGTCAAACACTAAAGGGATACTAACATAAACCACTGCCTTTGGTTTAATGAAATTTGCTTTTTTTAAAACATGAATACAAGTCACCATCAAGAAAAGACACGGATTAATAGGACATAAAAGAATATAATAAAAACTGCATTAAAGATAAACTGATGAAAAAAAAAGAAAAGACGATCAGGATGTATATCCTAATTGACCTCAGTTATTGAGGAATAACCAAATTGACAGTTGTGAGACATAGGGATTTGAAGGATGTCTTAGGCAAAAAAAAATTGATAAAAGGTTTTGGGATAACCGAGGAAGAGAAAACTTAGATTTTTTATATATTTTTGAAAAGTGGGGTTAGAGTATCCTCTCAAAGAAAATAAGGTTGGAAAATCCATTCAAAAAAGTAGGGTTAAAGTATCCTTTCAAAAAAAATTTTGAATGATTTTTGAAAATTAAAATTTTGGGAATTTTGAAGAAAATAAATTTTAAATCAGAAGACATTTTAAATAAAAAATGGAAATTAATTTTGAAAACATTTTTTAGTTTTGATCCAAGCCAAAAAGGACATATGTCGTGAGTTATGACTCCATTGAAAAAATCATTGAATATATTTTGAGTCATTCAAATGACTAGAAATGTTGGTTTGGAAAATCCATGTAAGTTTCCCAAGTTCAGCAAAAGTAAGAGACAACATTGCACTATCTGCCTTCCGAATTTATTTTGGTTTGGTCCGTCAGTTTCTAATGGCAAAAAAAAAAAGCCTTTGGAAAGGTAGCTTGAAAAGGATTAATGTAAAAATATTCCTAGAATCCTAGAAAATCAATTTCTAGGCAGAATTAATTATTGAAGCTGAGCTTAAGTCAGTAGTGACAACAAATGCAGGGGAAAAGGGATTATGAACTTCAAAAAATCATCTTAAACTCATTCAAAATTGCTAAATTACAAACAATACCTTTCCAAAAAGGAAATTTTATAACCTTTTTTGGAAAAATATTTTTAAAATATACAAAAATAGTTTAATAGGTCAAAATTACCCAAATAGAGTGTGAATTACTAATTCCAAGGGTTCCAGACAGTGAAGATTCGAAAAATCATAAGTCCTATATCCAAAAAGATCCAAGGGCAAACAAGGATTGTTCTAAAGGAATTTTAAAGAACTTTTCAAGAAAAATGCTAGGAAATTCGAAATTTAAAGTCTAAAAATAATTTTTTAATAGGGACCACTCTATTGTTAGTACCAAAATAGAGATTCTTCGAGTTAAGGCTTTTATGGTCACGTTCTACAGTATTGGACACTGAGGTCCATGAAATGAAGTAATGGCCAATCTAGCTCCCATAAAATAGGTTGCCAAACCATCTGATATCCATACCAATGGTGATGATAGGCTCAAAACAAAGCTCAAATTAAATGCTTGAAAATAGTTTTAATTTGTGATTAAAAATAGAACTTATTTGGCCTAATGAAACCATGATCCCAAACATTTATACTTGATATATCCCTAAGATTGGAGAATCAATTTATTAAAAACATTAAGTCCATGCTAATCCCCATTAATTGAGGTTAGTATAGACTTAACTTAGGGTTGTTTTACAAAATTAGATTTCAGCCCACATCAAATAAATATTATCACAAACATGTTATAGATTAAATAAGTAAACATGACATGAAACATTCAAGGCATAGTTAAGCACATATAATATGGCATTTTAACAAGCATTTGGCAACCAAAACATATGTAATGACACGAACAACATTTGGTCACGTAACAATAGATGTCTAGCACCATAAATCAAAGCATGAGATGAAGCAAAAATAGAAAGGCTAAAATACAAGCTGGTCAAATGGAAATAGAGCAAGAAACATGGTTTTAGCCACCAAAATACCATAATAGCTCATTAAACACGCAACAACATCAAATAAGCTCAAAGAAACGCACAAATCCTATAAGGTTCATGGATATCATTAAAGGCTTACTAAAATGGCATGAGAAACATAATGAGAAAGCAGAAGATGTGAAAAAGGATGAATAAAATATATGACAAAATAAATTGTAAAGTTTACTTGATCTCTTTGTTATTCGTACTTTCATGCTTGTATGGTGGATACACATGTGTCATGAGCTTTTTTTTTTTTTGCAACTGCTATGGATTTTTTCTAAAATTTTTTTCTTTGGGGCTAGTGGCTAATGAGGGCAATTGGAAAGAGTTTTCCATGATGAAAGCCAACCATTTCACTTTACAAGAAGCTATCTAGCCAACACTATTTTAGGGTAAAGAAGGCATTTTTGTCTTTTTTTTGTCAAAAATGATGAGTCATAATGTACTAAAAAGTGCTTTCGATTTTTGATTAGTCAAAGTACAAATACTTAAGTACCAATTAGCCATCAAAGTTTAAAAATATTCCTTGAATATCAAAATTTGCCATGAAATACAGCACCATCAAACTAATTAAGTCATTAAAAAATCACTAACACAACCCAATAGGCCCAACATTAATCCAAATAATGGATATATTAAATCAAAATAATTGTAATAAGGCCCATCAAAGATTTTAAATATTTAAATTTATGACCCAATATAATTAAATAAAATATGCTAAAATAAACTAATTAAATATGCACATGGGCTTTATTTTATCTAATGTATATTTTTTATAATGCTTGGTGTTAAATTAAATAATTTATGACCTAATATAATTAAATAAAATAGACCCAAATAAACTAATTAAGTATGCATGTGGGCTTTATTTTATATAATGTATATTTTTATAATGCTTGGTCTTAGATTAAATAATTTACGACCTTACCTTAGCTAGGAATGATTGGGATTAGGCATAAACTTATACAAATGACTTTAATGGTACCTTGGATGATGACTTTTCATCTCTAAATGCTGGCTTGGATAAAATATGTTGTTAACAATGTGTTTAAGCATTTTTAAATTGTATATTTTTATCCTTTTAGGGTTTTTTTAAATTTTAGAAAGTTTTAAGGGCTAATTTGCAAAATTTTAAAATGCAAGCCTAATGGTGCTTGGTCAAATGCTTCTTACGATTTTGATTTCCATGATTTTTTTTTTTGTGATGTGTTTATGTTTAATTGTGAGTTTACTTCATCTATGGACTAAATTGCAAAGTTAGAGAACTTTAGAGTCCATTAAGAAAACCTTGCATAAGGTTAAAATGGTTTTTCTTACATCAAATTTCCTATTAAGGGTATTTTGGTCATTTTAGGAATATTTCATGCATTTTTAGTCACTTTGGGGCTAAATTGTAAATTTTAGAAATTTAAAGGCCTAGTTGCAAATTTTGCATTTTAGATTAACTTTAATATTTAAGTTACCCATTTAAGGTAAAATTATTATTTCCTATCAGTTTAGTCTTTTAGGGTTATTGAGATGCTTTTATGACAAAGGTAGTCCCTATAGGCATTTTAGTAAGTTTACCATAAAATTGAGCCCTATGAAATCACCGAGATTCTTTCATCATGAAAGTGTGCATTAGAGATAGGTTTGCCTTATATGACCATATCAAGTTTTTAAGGATTACCGAAAAACTTTCAGGTCAAAAGTATATCCTATGGGCATTTTAATAATTTTGCATTAAAGCCGAGTCCTTTAGAGTTACTAGGATACTTTCATGTCAAAGATACTTTAGAGGACATTTTGGTTTTATCGACCATGTTTAGGTCTTTCGAGTCTAATTTCGTATGTGAAGTTAAAATCGAGTCACTAGGATAAACATTATCATTTTTAATAGAATAAAAATTTTTCAAAAATTAAAGCAATGTCTCTAAGTTAAAGTAGTACATGGAATTTCTTTCAGCATATGAGAAGGGTTCTATGGATTATCATAATAATGAGATATCCTTTTTAAAACAAAAATGAAGATTTTTAAATTTCGTGAAAATAAAACTTTTCATATTCCTCCGATCCTCTGATGAGGTACGGAAGATATTTTGATTGTTAAAATAAAATCTTTCATATTCCTTCGGTCCTCTAATGGAGAGTGGAAAATATTTTGACCTTGCATATTCTTCTAGCTCTCTAGTGGGGTATGAGAGATATTTTAATTTCCAAGATATCAAAACCTAATTTCTTTATACGAAAATAATAAAGTTAGAATTGGAATATTTTGAAATATGGGAATCACAATGAAATATAGATTGTGGAAATCAAATAAAAATCAAGATTTAAATTAATACTAATTAATAAGGTACCAATTTTCAGGCATGATGAAAGGGACTAATCCTTACTCGTGATTGTAACTGACTCCTAGACCCTTTCATGCAATCTCTAGTATCATTGTAGATTTCAATTCTATTTTTATGGGTTTCATAACCTAGAAATACAAACTCCAATAGGTGACCAATCTCACCTAACCAGGTAGATTGATGGTGACTCTAAAATAAATAGTCATTTCGTATGATTATTTAGAATTAAGTCGAGCAAATGATTCATCTTGATAGCATAATCCCTAGACACAAAACATAAGAAAAATATAATAATAATATGACCCTTATAATAAAAAATAATGATATATATAGAAATATAGGAACGAGAGGTTCACCCATCTTTCAAGTTTGCTATTCAAGATTCATAACCAAGTTATGTTGCGATAGCTTGGCAACTCTAAGGGGCTGTTAGAGAGTCGAACCTAAAATTAAATATGTGTTAGCTAAATTTTGATTGATTTGGTTTCAATTAATATTTAATTATGATTTTTGATATTTCCAAAACAAATTATTTTATTTTGCACTAATCCATTTTAGTGTTTTCTTTGTCTTCTAGGGATTTAGGATAAGGCTTTTATTTTGCATGTTATATCATTAAAGGTTTGTTTATCTCTTCGCATACACAAAAACGTATAGTAATTTCTCCTTTAGATCAATCGAAGAGACATAGGTGACCTATTAATTTAGGAGGGGTGAAGTAACTCTATTTTCTTAGGTATTAGCCTCTATTTGGGCTAGTGAAAAGCTTATCGAGTGTAAATTCCTATGCCTGCTTGAGGTGTTATCCTTCTCATGGTCATGGAAGATACTCCCACTCAAATTGAACCGTTTCTGGCATAAACTTGCAATGGGTACAGATAGGGTACCTCGTTTTCTTCTAGGGTTTAGAGAGCAATTCGAGAATTGATTTAGAGGTCTGACCCAATATAGTGAACCATACTAACCTCTTAATCAAAACCATGCCTAATTTTAAATGTTACCAAAAAATTAGGAACACAAAAAGGATTAAATTACCTTTTTTCTCTCTTATCTGAATATTTCCCTTTATTTGGATAATTTATAGCTTTTATATTTAGACAATTTATAATTGTTTGTTTTTCATTTCAAAATTTCATTCATATTTAGATTTAATATTTCTATGGAAACTAACTTATTTTCTTTTTTTTGGTGCATTTTTCATATGCATATAGTAACGCTTGCTTTAAAATAGAATTTAAACTTAGGTTAATTTTCATCTAACTTTATGGCTAAACAAATACATGCAGTAATTATTTCCAAGGATTTTTAGAGGTTCGTATAGAATCAAAATTGGATCAGAGAGAGTATAGGGATTGTATATCAAAGGATTTTGTGTCTAAGTTGCTAAAGATTACATATCTGGACCTCAATCAGAATAATTTGAGAAAGCTAGGAGAGATATGGTACAAATGGGGAAAAGCAAAATAAACCCAATTCATTGAAAAATATTGGTAGTTAGCACTCCTCCTTAAGATACAAAATGATGAACAATTGCTTAAAGTTGTGATCAAGTTTTGGGATCTGTCATTCCAATCTTTCTTATTTAAGCATTATGACATGACTCTAACCGTGGAAGAGATCTTAGCTTTACCTGGACCCCGACCTTCGGGAGCATAGCCCATTTATTGTAAGGAATGTAATCTAACTAATTTCTTTAAAAACTTACGCAAAATTCTTGATATATATTTTAAATCAGGCCATTAGTATATTAAGTAGAAGGAAAACACTAGTGTTATCTCTTGACAGTTTTTATGAGAATACATCCAGTACATTCCAACATTAACAAGGCCCTTGACATATTTGCCCTAGCTGTATACAGGTTGGTTTTTCTTCCCAAGAATATTAGGACATGTCAAAGCCATAATGGTACACTTGTTCAACTGGTTGAAAGGATCGTGCACCTAGCTCCAGCCATTCTAGTTGAGATAATCTAAGCACTAAACACATGTCGAAAGAAAGGTCAAGGGAGATTCTTCGAAAGTGCTATGTTGCTATATATTTGGGCTTAAAGTCATTTCTAGGGTGAAGAGGCTGATAAAGTTAAACTTTATTTCTTGTATTTTGTCCTTACTTAGGAGTTCATCAAGAACGAATAGCCCAAGAACTAAGAATCAATAGGTTGAAACATTCAAGAACTTGGCTGCTGATGATATAACATGAAGAGCACCTTGGTTTTTGCCAAAACTCTTTGCATATTGGTGTGTGGGATTCATAATTTATGCATTTGCTTGGAATTTGGGGCACTCTAAGGTATGCAGCATTATTACTATGGAGATAATATAAGTCTCAGTAGTTTATTCTGATGACTTCAAGAATAGCTAGTAAAGAACTTGAATACTAAGGGGAGGTTATAGAAAACACTTTAGCCAGCTACTTTAAAATGGAAGGAAAGATATGAGTCTAGATTACGTGCATATAGAAATGAAACTACATCAGGATATAATGCTTGAAGGAAAATCCAAGGATGCAATATGATAATTCCTAGAATA
>JAQSVH010175449.1:34311-47045 GCA_029448705.1 Adansonia digitata
GAGTCATTCCTTAAGTCCCCATTTGATAAAAGCCTGTTATGCCTTTCGAGATTGTTCTGATTAAAAATGAAAATACTAGAGAATAGAAAAAAATGAAATATGAGAATTAGATACTATAAGAAGAAGTTGTATATTCATGAATAAAGATGGAGGCTAAAAACAAAGAAGTCATAGAAGAAAAGTATAATTTATTAAGGGCAGACTTCGTAGAATAGAACAAGACGCTAAAGCTTGTTGAGATATCCAGGAACTCTAGTGAGAATTTTAAAGAAATGATAGAAAAAATGAATAACTTTGTGAAAAAATATGGACATGGAAGGTTTAAGCTTGGAAAGGAGATGTCAAGGAAGCCATTTTTAAAAGAAAATGGAAAAAGCATATTGATACTCATTTCCAGCTGAAGAGGTGAATTAAGAAAAATGAACAACTCAAAGATACCCTATACAAAGAATAAGGAAGGGTATCCCAGTTGCTACAAGAAAGGGAAGCCCTTATGATAACTATTGCGAAGATAGGACTAGAACTACAGTAGAGAGGAGATAATATTCAAGCATTGGTATAAACCTACCAAGATATGGAAGTATATTAGGATAATAAATTATAGTGAGCCAAGGATGAGCACAATAGATAGGAAGCTAGGTGTATATGCCTATAGATATATATTGATCATCTCATATAACAAATTCATTTAGATGTTATTCAAGCTAAAAAAATGGTGCAAAAGACTGAGTCCTCTAAAGACAGATTAACCTTATAAGGAACATGGATACATTATATTTAAATTTTTAGAAGAAGTTTAAAAACAATACGAGCAAGTTAGGACCTTTTTGGATATAATCCATGCATGACCAACAATTTGAATGTGTAATTCTCTATCAAGTTAATGAAAATCTCTGAGTTTGGAATCATTTTTTAAAGCAGGTATTCCCACAATTGTATTCATATATTTATATGTTTATACCATGTATACATCCCTTATACATCCTACATACATATTTATTTGATACATATATCATACATACATGTATATTCATCCATTTATTAATTTCACCAATTTGTAAATAAAAACTTAACTCAAGGAAATTTGGAATTTTTAAGGTTTCAATATTGCAAACTCAAAGAGACCAACCAATTAACCCTCACTTATCAGAACTATACTCGATACAGAGTAAAAAAAAGGCTAAATACCATTTAGCTAGACTAGAAAGATTAGAAGAAAATTAGCTTGAGGCCCAAGAGGCCATGATGAAAAGATAAGAGGAACAGTAAATACAAATCATAAAGATGATGGAATTGCTAATAGCAAGGGAGCTAGCTCACAGATAGCCAGATTTTACTACTGATACTCCTCTTGGGGGATCCAAAGGGGTACCAATTGAAGGATAGCTAACTAATGCCCAAGATGCACAGCCGATAAATACCCAAAATGTGCAATAAAAGGCCTCGTAGCTAATATTTTTCCAGTCATTGTTATTAACCCTGATGCTCTATCACAAGAGGTAGATGCAAGAACCATAGTTGCACAAAAGAAGTCGACAGTTTCTGATCGTGGTGAGAAAGAAAAGAAAAATAGAAAAGCAAGAAGCTAACAGAATAAGAAATTAAAAAAAGAAAATTGCAACTTCTGGAAAGGAGGCTTAAAGCTATAAAAGGGGCTGAACTCTATAGTAATGTTGATGTTGACAATCTCAGCTTGGTACCAAATTTGGTCATTCTTCTAAAGTTCAAAATGCTCGAATTTAAGAAATACAAGGGCACTACATCCCCCAAGCACACATTAAAATGTTCATCTAAAAAATGGCCAGATATGCATAAAATGACAAGCTTCTAATTCATTGTTTTCAAAAAAGCTATTAGGATTAGCATTCCAATGGTATAATGATCTGAACTATATCCAAATTCAATGTTAGACCAATTTGGCAAATGTATTTCTACAACAGTATAAAAATATGGCCAAATAGGTACCAGATAGCCTAACTCTGCAAAATATGGAAAAAAAGCCTATAGAATCTTTCATGGAATATGCATAAAGATGGAAAGATATAGCTTCTCATGTTCAACCTTCATTAACTAGAAAAGAGGCCATAATGCTATTTGTAAACACTTTACGCGGCCCTTACTATGATAAGTTAGTAAAGAATATAACCAAGAACTTCACTAGCTTTGTTATATTAGGGGAAATAATTGAAACAACTATAAAAGCCAGAAAGATAATGACTAAAGAATCTTCTACTAGGAAGAAGGTTGGATCTAGTAGAAAAAAAGAAAATGCCTTATTTATCAATTATGCTGGTCAACCATATTGTCAAGGGCCTCATCCTTATTATCATAACAAAGCCTAAAACACATATTCTTTTAATAAACTCAAACTCTTACTCCACTAACCTTATGAACCATCATCCCAAATCTTCTTTCTCAAAATTAATTTAGGCCTAATTCTAACCAACCAGCCTAAAAAACCAACTAACCCAAACCTCGTTACAAATGTCTTCTTTATTCTTATAAAGAAATATTCGATGAGCTTTTTAAGGCTCAATTAGTACCACTTATTTTTACCAAAACATATAGAGGTAATTTTTCTAGTTGATACAAGCTAAATGTTCACTACGAACATCTGCGGTAGTAGCCACTCAATCAATAATGGTTTGGCTTTTAAGAAAAAGGTCCAAACCCTTCTTGAAGTAGGTGCTATTTGATTCAATAATGCTTCATAACCTAATGTTGTAGCAAATCATCTATCTAATCATCTTGAACTTGGAGTGAAAGTTTTAATCATTAAAGAAGAATAATAGGGAAGAAAAATGTCAGAAAAGTTAAAACCTTAATGGAAAAAGTGTGGGTTATCTAAAGGCAAAATCCTTGGTCAAAATCATAGAAGCACCAATAACCAATATGATTTTGGGGCTAGCTTTTACAAGTTTCACAAGACTCCAAGACATACTTTACAAGATTGCTTAAAATTTTCAACCATGATCCAAAGAATAATGGATAATGGTGAAGTTAAATTTTATGAAGAAACAGGTTAGAAGTAAGAAAAGAAATCAATATGACCGGTGAAAGACTGCCATAGAAGCTTTATAATGTCGATCATCCTCTCATCATTTATTATAACCAGCCGAAAGCTACACCTCCCGAAGCAAAAATTACTTTAAACTCATATTAGAAAGCCAATAATCTCTCAATATAAAGATAATAAACAAATGCCATAAAGATATGATGGTGGGTTAATAACTCTAGAAGCTCTTACAGGCCAATTAATTGTTGGTGACATTATAGTGGTAAGCCATGTGACTAGAAGTAGTCATCATTATGGCCTTGAAACTAGTGAAGTTGGTGCCAAAGCAAAACTAAAGTGACAAGCATTCAAAAAAGTCATAGTTATTGAAGATGTCCCAATAGAAGCTTAGGAACTAGTAATGGAAAAGAAAGTAGCTGAAATTTCAAGTTTATAAAACACAATGAGTATAACATTGTGAAAAAATTAAAACAACTAGTAAAAATCTCTTTGCTAGCTCTACTGCTCAATTCAGAGCCGCATCAGAATGCTTTGCTAAAAATGATTACCAAGAATATGTCCTTTAAGACATATCAATAAATAAACTTGATCACTTCGTAAACAATCTTGTCACTAACAACATCATTTCATTTAGCAACGATAAAATTTTGCTAGGAGGTACCACTTTCACAAAAGCCCTTCATATAACCACTAATTGCAATGGCATTATACTACTGAAAGTGCTCATTAATAATGGGTCGACTCTCAATGTAATGCCATTAATTAGTTTATCTTGTTTGCTAGTTGATGCTAGCCAGACGAAGCATAACCAGACAGTTGTCAAGGCATTTGATGGAACAAGAAAAAAATTAAAAAAAATTATTTCAATTACTCTAAACATTGACCCATGCCCGTTTGAATTAGAATTTTATGTCATGGATATCGTTCCAACATACAATTGTTTATTAGGATGACCATGGATACATTTTGTCACAACTGTACCATTATCACTTTATCAAAATGTTGAATTTAGAATTGGTAAAAAGGTGGTCAACATATCTGAAGAAAAGGATATTATAGCCATGACTTCTACTAAAACTCCTTATATTGAGGTAAAAGCCAAAGTTAATGAATGTTCCTCCAGAGCCTTTGAAATTGTTAATACTGCCTTTGTTGGAAAAGGTTCTTAGTCCCAAAACCAAGGCTTTCAAAGAAAATGCACATAGGTCTCAAGTTCAAGGTAAGAAAAAACACTCGAGCTAGAAAAAGGCCTTAGAAAATATTTACAAGGGATAAACTAATCCATTAGCATGGTTAGCAAGAAAAACAAACATTGACTGGGCTTTTAACTGGAATAGGGTAAAAAAGTGGATAAACAACAAAACTTGAGGAAAAAAACTAGCTTAAACTATCGATCAAGGGTTAAGCCAAAAGTTAGCCTTTTACCCTTCGCAGAAAGAAATTTTTTACCACAAAAGGGTCATCAATCAAAAATCAAAGGAAAAGAAAACAAAAATGTCATAATGGTGATCAATAAAAACTTCAAGAAGTGGCCTTCATTGGAGAAAACAACAGAGCAGAATGATGATCGTGGAATCTGCTAGTCTTTTCTTGGATACGTCTAGAGGAATTAGAATATTACTAAAAAAAATTATAGTGTTTAGGCTAATTCCAAAGTAATTCCAAAAACTCATTTTGACATCTAAAGATCTTTTCTATAAAGAACTTAAAATGTTAAATCATCATTTATAGAAATGAAATTCATATAACTTTTTATGTATTTTCAATCTCTTTTACACTAATATTTCCTTTTCCTATTTACATAGACATGCAAATCAAGCCATATATTCATCTGCCCATTTATCCTTCTTTTTATATTTACAGATTTCTCGATAAAAAAGAATGAAGGATCTTATTTAGGATTTAGAGATCAACTTTGAATAGGTTATTTGCTTGAACAAGGTTGATTTCGAAAAAGATGTTGATGATTATACATTACCTCCTAATCTATTGAAAATAATTAAGTGAGAAGATGAACGAATAATTCCCCATGAAAAGCCCATAAAGGTCATAAACTTAGGGGATAATAAGGATGATAGAAAAGAGGTTAGAATAATGATTACTCTCATGCTCACTACTAGAGAAAAATTGATAAATCTACTTTTGGAGTTTCAAAATGTCTTTGCATGGTCATATCAAGATATGCCAAGCCTAGATACAAGGATTATGGTCTATAAATTACCTCTGAAACTAGAATGCAAGCCGATTCAACAAAAAAAGAATGAAACTAAAAATGCTTTTAAATATTAAAGAAGAGGTAAAAAAACAATTTGAGGTTGGATTTCTTGAAGTGGCTAAATACTCAAAGTGGGTTGCAAATGTCATCCCAGTTCCTAAAAAAGTTGGGAGAGCTAGAATGTTCATAGAATATCAAGATTTGAATTGAGTAAGTCTGAATGATAATTTTTCTCTTCCTTATATTGATATATTAGTTAATAACATTGAGAAAAACTATATGTTTTCTTTCATGGATGGATTCTTGAGGTATAACCAAATTAAAATAGCAATGGAAAACATGAAAATACCACATTTGTCATAAAGTGGGATACCTTTATTATGAGGTGATGCCATTTGGATTAAAAGATGCTAGAGCAACTTATCAAAAGGTAATGGTCACTATTCCATAATATGATGCATAAAGAAATTAAAGTATACATGGATGACATGATTGCCAAATCACCCCAAGAAAAGGGACATGTCACAAAATTATAGAGATTGTAGTAATTGAATTAAAAGATTAAGAAAGTATCAATTAAAGTTGAATTCAATAAAGTGCATGTCTAGAGCCAAATCAGGGAAGTTATTGGGCTTCATCATAAGTGAAAAGGGATTAAATTTAATCCTGATAGGATTAGAGCTACTCAAGAATTATCCCCTCCTCGTACACAAAAAGAAGTAAGGAGTTTCCTCAAAAGAGTGAACTACATTACCCCTTTTTTCTTAAGTTACAAACAATCTAATACAATTTTTTGGCTTCTCCAAAAACATGATCCAAGTGAATGGATGAAGATGGCCAAGAGGCATTCAAGAAAGCAAAACATTATTTATCAAGTCTTCCAAATCTAGTACCACTAATGCTAAGACAACCTTTCATACTATACCTTACGGCATTTGAAAGGTCAATAAGACACGTGCTAAGGCAACATGATGAAACTGGGAAGAAAAAAAAGGCCATTTATTACCATAGCAAAATGTTTGTAGTCTATAAGGTAAATTTTTCCCAAATAAGAAAGATATGTTGTGCCCTAGCTTTTGGCAATAAAAAAGCTCTGACAATACATACTGTATCATACCACGTGGCTAATTACCATAATGGATCCAAGCAAGTACCTTTTCCAAGCACCAGTCTTGTCTAGATAGATAGCTAGATGCATGTCTTGTTATGGAAATATGATATAGTCTACATGAGTCAAAAAACTATAAAAGGAAGTGCTATTGTCGAATTTATGTGATAAGAATTTAATGAATATCTTCATTAAAGAGGAAGCAAAATAGCTTAAGGAATCAATGTAGAAGATGTATTTTAATAGGGCTTCAAATACTTTGGGCAATGGAATTAGGGCAACTTGGTATCCTTGAAAGGGGATTATTATCTTTTCACTACCAAATTAGATTTTTACTACACAAATAATGTAGAAAAATAAAAGGCGAAAGTTATAGGAATTTGCATAGCCATAGAAAGGAAAGCTTGAATATTGAAAGTCTACAGGGATTTAGCCTTGGTAATTTATCAACTACATGAGGAATGGGAAACTCGAGATTCAATGCTACTATAATATAAAAGATTGATTCTAGAATTGCTAGAAGACTTTAAAATGTTGGACTTCATCTATTTGTCTTGTGACGCTAAAAAAATGGTGGATGCTTTAGCCAACTTCACTTTGATGTTCAAAATAAATGAGGGGCAAGAAGTAATCCTAATTCAGATGAGCATAGATAAATCTTCTACACATTGGCATAACATCAAAGCAGAAGCAGATGGGCACCCATGGTATCATGATATCAAAAGATATCTTAAGGGTTGAGTATACCCAAACAACAACCACGAAAATGATAAAAGGACATTAAGAAGGTTATAAGTGATCTTTGTTCTAGATGGTGTGATTATCTATGAGAAAAGTTATGATCGAGCATTACTAAGATGTATGGATGTTTTTGAAGCACAAAGAATCTTAAAAGAGGTATATGAAAAGGTTTGTAAAATTCATGCCAATGGACACAAAATGGCAAGACAAATCATGAGACTTTTGGATGACCGTAGAGGGTGACTGTATTATGTATGCCCAAAAATGCCATAAGTGTTAAGTCTATACTAATAAGATCCATGCGTTACCTTTGTCATTACATGTTATAACTATTTCATGGCCATTTTCAATATGGGGCATAGATGTTATTAGGCTAATTACCCCTATAGCTTTGAACCATTATCGTTTCATCTTGGTGGCTATAGACTCATTCACCAAATGGATCAAAGCAACCTCAAATGCAAATGTAACAGGGTCAACAGTGATAAAATTCCTAAAGACCAACAACAGTTGTCGATTTGGAATCCTCGAGAGAATTATAATAGACAACACATCTAATTTAAATAATAAATTGATGACAAAGGTGTGTATCCAAGTTAAAATCTCACATCATAATTTAATGGCATACCATTCAATGATGAACGAAGTCGTAAAAGTAGCCAATAAAAATATCAAGAAACTATGGGAAAAATGGTGGAGACCTATAAGGATTGGCATGAGAAATTCCCATTTACCCTATTAGCTTATCGAACTTTAACCAGTGCAATGCCTTACTCATTTATTTATTGCATAAAGGCCATTTTATCGATTGAAGTTGAAATGCCTTTATCCGGGTACTGAATGAGACCAAATTGGAAGAAGCTAAATGGGTTTAAGATTGATATGAACAGTTAAATTTCATTAAAGAGAAGTGGCTAAGAATAATCCAATGTGGGCAAATGTATAAAAAAATAATGAATGCCTATGACAAGAAACTCAACCCTAGGAAATTCCATGAAGGAGAATTAGTTCTGAAGAAATCTTTTTTGCCTAAAAAGATTAATAAGGCAAATAGGCATTAAATTAAGAAAGGCCCTATATAGTTCAAAAGGTATTTTCTAAAAGGGCATTGATTTTGGTGGAAATGGATGGGGATACTTTACCAAACCTCATCAACTCTGATAATGTAAAGAAATATTATGCCTAAAAGGGAATATCATTTCAAAAAAATGAAAAAAATGCAATGCTGAAAGAAAAATAAAAAATGAAATAATAGATAATAAATAAGAAAAAATTTGAATGAAAACCCAAAAAGGTGTTCGAACAAAGGTGTTAAAAGGAGAAAGCTTCAAGTTGAAAACCCAAAAAAGGTAGCTCAAGCATTTGGGAAAGAATAAGCAAAGCATAATTTACCAAAAAGATAAGGCTAGAAATGAGGGCATGTTATGAGAGGCATTCTTAAGAAATGGATTTGTACGAGAGTAAACATCTCATTCAAGAGAGAAGATTCCATTTATCTAAGTAAAATCCAAATTTCTTATGTGCCGCACCCTTACTTTTATTTTTGTTGAAAAACCAATATTTTATCTCTTTCTTTTGTTGGAATACAAATACATATCTTCATTCATACCTTTGATAGATTACCTTTTAATCATGCTAACATTTCTATTAAATGGTGATTAATAGTTTAAGGAAATGGGAAATAATAACAAGGATGACAAAAAAATTTCCTTGCATTATTTTGAACTAAGGTCAAAACATTATAGGGACCTTAGTTAATTTTTCAAATCTTTTAGACATTCTAGGCAAGATCAGGGTGAACAGATGACATCTTCAAATATTTAGGATACATGGTTAAAGAACATCTCAATGAGAAAAAAAATTAGATGATTTTTTTAGAAGAAAGATCAAGGATATGCATAGTTTCCCCTCATCAAAAGAAAAAGAAATGTTATAGTATTTTCTAAATATGCCTTCAATTTCAAGTATAGGAGCATGATCATTTTGTTCATAATATATTTTGAAGATGCCTTCAACTCTAGTATAGGTTTATTCATAACATTTTCTGAAAATGCCTTTAACTTTAAGTACAAGCACTGGCTACCTTTGCCAAAAAGAAAAAGAGATATCTAAAACATTTTTTGAAGATGCTTTCAACTCCAAATTGAGGCACAGGTTCTTTTCTCCAGAAGGAAAAGAAATATACATAAAATTTTAAACATAACTTTAACTTCAAGAAAAGGCATAAGCGTACCTTATAAAATGTGAAAAAGGGAATATATGTTACATTTTCTAAAAATGCTTTCAACTCCAAAGTGGATTGAATTATATGCATTCTAGAATTTGCATTCAATGATTTACAGATTAAAAGTTGAACGTGATATTAGAAAAGTAACAATTTTTTAGTATATCAACATCATCAAAAATGAAAGGTAAGTCTCACATTCCTTTTAAACATATCAAATATTAGACCTTGTTTATACCTTAAGTTGGCTATCATGGTTTTGCCTTGGTCAACCCTTTTCGACTTAGGTTCCACTCTAGTCATCCTTTTTTACTTAAGTTATGCCCTGGTCACCTCCATTGACATTATGGTCTCCCCCTAGTCATCCCTTTTCGACTTAGGTTTTGCTTTAGTCATTCCCATTTACGGTCATAGGTTTCACCCTCATCAATTCTTTTTGACTTTAGTTCCACTTGGTCATCATTGTTTGACTTAGGTTACACCTTGGTTATCTTCATTGACTATTATGGTTTTGCCTTAGTCATCCCTTTTAAAGTTAGGTTTTGCCCTAGTCATTTCCACTTACTGTCATAGATTCCTCCCTGGTCAAGCTTTTTTAACTTAGGTTCTATCATGGTCATCCTTTTTTGACTAAGGTTATGCCCTGGTCACCTCTATTGACTATTATGGTTTTGCCTTAGTTAATCCTTTTTAGACTTAGGTTTGGCTATAGTCATTTCCATTAACTGTCGTGCCAACCAACCTTTTAAACTCAAGTTTTGCCCTGTCATCTATTTTAGACTTAGATTTTGCCCTAGTTGTTTTTGTTAACTATCATGGTTCCACCCTGATTAACCTTTTAGATTTAAGTTCTACTCTGGTCAATCCCTTCAGACTTAGGTTTCATCCTAGTCACCTATGTTGGCTATTATGGTTTTGTCATGGAACTCTTTAAGACTTAGTCTCACCCCAGTTCCATTCCAACAGAAGGTTTTGCCCTTAGTTTTATGTACAGTTTTAGTTTAGTTCATTTTTCAAAGGCTCTATAGCTCGAAAATCGTGCCTATTTAGTCTGCCTTATTCTTATTTTTTAGCAATGGCCAAAAAGAGGCTGTTGTAGACACATAATTTTATTCGAGCCTTTTATGATAGTTGTAAATATTCAAGATTAAGAATCTAGCAACCAACCTGGTAGAGGTCAATCTCTTCCAAGTAGGCAGGCATTTTAAAAACAATTTAGTCATACCTAAGTAGCTGTATATGCACATGATAGAAAAAGTGCAGTTTCAAAGGTCATTAAGCATAAATCTCAAATAAAAAGGGCAAATATTTAAGAGGAAAATTGGTTTCTAAGTATTTTCTTATCAAAATTTGAAATTCATTTATGTAGATAATATTACAATCAAATTTTCAATTTTTAAGGATTGTTAGAGATTTTTCAAAAAAATTGGCAAATCGATTGTCGCATATTTCTACCAAAACTAATGTAGTATTTATGCCAATATGCACATTAAAAAACAAAAAAAAATGTTCAACAAAAAATATGGATTGGTAATTTTATACCATGAAGTGTCAAATTGTCAATTTTAGTTCTTGATTTTGAAATTTTCACAATATAACCAGTATTCTACTTATGAAATTTTTTGGTAAAATTTGTTTTGGATTTTATTTTTTCATCTTTGTTATTTTGTAAATAAATATTTTCAATAATAAGTTGAATTCAATTCATTTTTGTAAATATTTAAACATATTTTTGGAATTTTCTCCGTTCAAAAATACGAACTCTTTTTTTTATTTATAAAATTTTTCTATAAAATTTTTCAGAATTTAAGGTTTTGAAATGTCAACATATTTTAATAAAATATCTTGGATATAAATTTTTGAAATTTTGATTCATTTTATTTAATGTAATTCTCATCTGAAAGGGGTTTTGTTTGCAAATTTTTATGAGTTTGGAATTTTTACTTAATATTTTCTCTCTTCATATAATTATTTTAATTCTTCTGGGCTAAAATTTTCATATGAATGTATAATTAGGCTTCTCACATGATTAAATTCATAACTGAATTTATCATTTGAAATTTCACTTCCCGAGTTTATAACTTTTAATTTCTTACAATTTAATCCTTTCATTTCATTTTTTCATAAAATTTACAGTGAAATTTTTACTTTTCTTACATTTTCAAAAATTTATAGATAGTTATGTTCAATTTCAAAAATTGATAATTTAATTATATAAGATTTGATTTAATCGAGATTGAATTTTATCATTAAGGTTAATATCATCCAAATTATCATTAAGCCTAAGCATTAGCCCACATGACTCAGCCTTTTATATTGTTCAGTAACATTTAATAATTAACAACAAAGAGATAAAAACATTTATTATGCACTAAATATTTGTTATGTAATAAAATTAAAGTAATAAATAAAAAATCAAATGAAATTTTTTGCTAGGGGAATTTTATCCACGTTGGCCGAATTCCCTCCCTTATAAATAGGGAAAGATGCTTCAAGTTAAAGCTTGATGGTTTTCTAAGCAAAAATAGCCAAATTCCTAAGGAAAAAAGTCAAATTTTTATCTTTTGCTCATTTGATTATTTTTTTTCTTCCTTATAGTTAGCTAAAATCATGCTTAAGTTGATCAATTTTGATACAAGTAGAAAGCAAATTATGATGGCTGTGAACAATTTTCTTTGATTTAGTTGTTATGTTTAATTTTTCTTGAAAATAGCTTGATTTTCTTCATGAAATATATTGTTGATATGATGTTGATTTTGTCACATCTATATGTTCATGTTAATACTATTTTCCTTGGCATTTTCATGTTAATATGTAGATATAACATGTTTAAATGTTTTTTTTTATGATTTTTTTATCTCTAAGCTTGGTGATGCATATTTATGTTGATATTCATGACGTTGTGTTGAGAAAAAAATTTGTTTTGTTGATGTTATTGGTGTGGGCTGAAATTGTCATGGTCCTTGGAATTTTTTATGTTTGATTTTTGTGATATTTAGACTATTTTACGATTTCTACAAGTTATGGGGAATAAAAAGTAATTTTTTTAAAACTCTTAAGGCTTTGGATAGGTGTTTCCAAGCCCTAGCTGAACCTAAAAAAGTGATTTGATGATGTTTTTGATTTTTTAAAGTTATTTAGGAATTATAGAATATATACTGATTAAATTGTAAAAATAAAAAATTATTTCAAGGCCCCTAGTGCTTGGTCGAGAGCTTAATGTACCATTATGGATGAGTTTAAAGCATTTTTAACATGATGAAATACGTTTTTTAACCTTTAAAGGTCTTTGTGCCATTTTAGAAAGTTTAGGGGCTAATTTGCAAAATTTGAGAAAAGTTGATCCACGGCCAATGATGCTTGGTTGATTGCTTCTTGTGACTTTTAATATGATTTTCATGACTTTTTGTGATGTTTTTTACGATTAATT
>JAQSVH010175470.1:8491-20938 GCA_029448705.1 Adansonia digitata
GCTGTGCCATTTCTTATTTTTATCTTTATTTCATACTCACTGCAATGTTTTATATCCAGAATACGTTAAAAGCTTTATCTAGATTTGATTACATTGTATATTTTATGCAATTACAGGTATGCTGAATACAAAAGACTGCGTGAGGAAATTGACAAGTATGAAGGTGGACTGGAGGTGTTTTCTCGTGGCTATGAGAGACTTGGCTTCACGCGCAGGTTAATATTTTTTCCAATATCTGGTTGTTAGCGTGGGCTTTTCTTTTGTGTTAAGATGTTGCATATATATTGCAGCTCCCATGGTTGCATGTCTTTGCTTTTTACACTTAAATTTAATTTGTTTTGATATATTACTCTTTCTGGTTCATATAAACAATTTTCATTAAATGAAATTAGTGTTGGAATATTCTCGTAATTAATTTTTGCGTCGGAACAGTGTAAGTGATTTTCCAGAACTTCTAATTTTATATGTTTAAAATTCGGGCAGATTAATCTAAGAAAGAAATGAAGTTCCTTGGAGCAAATATTTGATTCTTAGGTGCAAGCGAAAATTGAGAGAACTTTATTACGGCCCTTAGAATCTATCCTGTCACCTTTGTATCTTTATTTTATTTATTTGTGAATGTCTTTTCCTAGTTTACTTTATTGTTTCTTTGTATTACATTGCTTATAGCTATCTTAACTTTAATCTTTATTAAAAATGTTATTCTCCATTCATGTTTTATGTCTCAGAAATCATTTTATGATAAGTTGATTTTGCTCTTTCTGATCATAATCTCATCTGGCTTCCAGTGAGACAGGAATAACTTACAGGGAGTGGGCACCGGGAGCTAAGGTCCATTATGCATCATTTTAGCACTTTTAGATTTTAAACATTAATCTTATGACCTTCCATCCGTTCAGAATGTCTTATTAACTTCTAAGTTTTCTGTTTTCTTTTCAATTGTTGTGATTATTTTCCTGCATTTTCTTTTTCAGTCAGCAGCACTTATTGGAGATTTTAACAATTGGAACCCCAATTCAGATATTATGAACCGAGTATGTTATGCTTTCTTCTGCAAGAACAAATGCACATGTGCATTGCTTATTGATTGATATTTTCCATGTCTCTATGAACTGTTCTACCATTGATGGATACTTGAAGTACGGTGAAGTACATAATAACTGAACAATACTTTAGTACCTAAAAATGATTTTCTTTGATTGCATTGTGAATCTTCTTCTCCTATACATGTCGTACCTTATGCAGTGACAATATGGAGTTCGTGCTGCAGACATCTCGAAATGTCAGGAACTCAATACTTTGATTTTGAGGCAGCGTTCTTGCAATTTTAATATCTATTGATGAACTCCACTTCATTTTTGTTGCTTTTAATGAGCTACTGCCTCCTCCTGTTATCTCTTCTGACACTGACCAATGTGCTCTGAGATTTATCATCTATTCCTTAAGAAACTGAAGTATTTGTATTGTCATCTGTTCACGAGTCCTTGCTTGCTTATATGTTCTTTAAATGCGCATACTGAAAGAAGTTAACATATTTAAGCTTGGTTTGCCATAACACTTAGCTTTGTGTTAAATGTGAATGTAACATGGGAATGTACACATGGATCTTTTTGTTTGTCTGTGAGAACAAATAAGCTTCTTAATGCACCAAAGATTAGGTGTATGGTCTGCTGCAGTTGGTATAATTCAAAGCTTCAAATGGAAAAGTTAAGAAGATAAACCTCATCAAAGGTTTTATAACATCATCTTTTCTATAGAACAATTAATTGTATCTGCAGATTCATGTATTTAATGCCATGCAGTCTCAAGTATAAAAGGGAAGGCGACTGTGTTCCAAGCACTTATAAAGCCATGTTGACTTATATTGACAGTGATGTATTTGTATTTTTACATTCTGTCTTTTATTTTCCATTTCATGGTTAATTCTACAAATATTAATTGTTTTTAACAGAATGAGTTTGGTGTCTGGGAGATCTTTTTGCCTAATAATGCTGATGGTTCACCGCCGATTCCCCATGGTTCTCGAGTGAAGGTAAACTTCCGATAGATGAGTATAAATTGGCTTTTGGAAGTTATCGCCTTTACATTCAGATGCTACTTGTTTATTGTTCTTTTTCCAATTTTTCAATTCAGAGAAAAAAGTTGCAACTCTTTCCTTGTAAATCAACAATGTATTTAACCATTTGATAGGACATGAGTTCTGCATAGGCTAGTTGCTGAGTTTGATAGGACATGAGTAAAAAAACAAGGCTAGTTGCTGAGTTTGATAGGACATGAGTTCTGCATTTTAAAAATAATACCAAGCATATATGAGTTTGAAGTAAGACAGTGGCTTTTAGTATTGTAAACATGAAGGTTTATCAAGGAACTAATAATGTAATGTAATCAGTCGCAGAAGGAAATATCATATTTAAATTGCAACATTTCTTTTAGGCTGGATTGTTACAACAACCCCTGCAAGTTTGCTTCTCTAAACAAAACCTATAGATGCCCATCATGTTCTTAAGGGCATATATGATCAACACTCCAAGGTAGCTGAGATATAAGAATCTTAAAATATGCATGCAGCTCTTTTGTTACTAATATTTTAAGCTCTTCTTGTTGTAGGACCAGCTTTTAAGACCATTTATGCAAATTTAAAATCTTTCAAAGAGCTTAGTGCAGGATTAATCTTCTGAAACTTTGCCAGAACAAATAGAATGGAGCAAAATACTGTATAGTTCTGCCTGTCAGTATGTAAATTGTTGTATATGCTGGCATTAACGTATTTAATGGTTGGTCTCCATGTCAAACAAATTCAAGCTGGTTGAGTTCAAATCAAACTAACTCCCACCTAAAAAGAGAAGAGAAAGAAAGAAAAGACTAAGAAGCAAAATAGAAAAACATTTTGATTTTCTGGTGGACTGTGAAGATCATTTCGATTATCATTGATTTAAAGCTCCTTTTCGATGTGCCTATTTTAACTTTTTGATCATATAATTGTAGATTCGTATGGAAACTCCATCTGGTATTAAGGACTCCATTCCTGCTTGGATTAAGTTCTCTGTTCAAGCACCAGGTGAAATCCCATACAATGGAATATACTATGATCCACCAGAAGAGGTATATTTGGTGTTTGTTTGATCTTCCGAGTATGTTGGAAACATTAGATGACTATTCCTTCCAAACTATAAGCTGTTTAAAAAATTTGAAGCTTGGGTAAAATAGGAAGTACCAATTAATGTTTGTGATATTGTTAAAATGACTGCTCGTTTGTGTAGAGACAGACAAAAGCATGCACGCACAGAAATAGGATTTTATAAACACACGGTGAATTATTCATCTTAGAGTTAGCATAAAAGGAGGTTATTTCAATGAATCTATTCCTTTATAACCTTGATGTAAATATCAATTCCCTTAAAAAAGGTTTTTTAAGAACACAATTTCTGTTAGTTCACTTTCATATACGAAGTCGGTTTCTAAATTACTTTCTTCTTGTTCCAAGTTTAATCACTGCACAGCATGATCAACTCAGTTCAGTCTGTTGATGTGCCTTATCCCAAATGTTTGTACTCTTTATTGTGACTAATTATGTTTCTATTGTGACAGGAAAAGTATGAATTCAAACACCCCCAGCCAAACAGACCAAAATCACTGAGAATTTATGAGTCACATGTTGGAATGAGTAGCCCAGTATGCATCTTTCTTTTCCCTTGCATGTAGCAAATTGTTAGTCAACTCTTCTATCTATGTGCTCGGTTGCATTTCTATGTTTCATTTAATCGTAAAGGAGAACCTTAAGTTAAATAAAAAGCTTTCGTTAAATGCTATGATGCGTGAAATCATATTTTATATACTGTTCCTTTTCAGACTTGTTATGATTTATGAAGTGTTCCTCCAGGGCGTTGGGACTGAAAAGTAAAGCAGTAGTTTTCTAAGACAATACATTTTACAGGAAAATCATCTTAGTTTATATTTAGATTATCAATTTTTCCCCAAAAATGAAAAAGGAAGAAAGAAATATTTTAAACTTGCATTGAACATAGTGAAGAGTACCAAATGGTATAACTGTCTCAAAAGGCCAGTAAATTTCAAAATGAAGCTTTTTGTTCCGTCCTCCGTGCTGATGGTAGAGTGGCCTCTCTTAAAGAGAAAATCCATCAAAATAAGTTCACAAAAATATATGTAGGTATATGTGGCCTCCTTTTGGTCTTCTTCTTTTAAATGAGGCTAACCTGTCCACCCATTTGGATTGTAAATAGAACTCCTAATTGTTAATGCTACTGCATCAACTAATTATGTATTACTTTAGTAAATAAGGAAAATGCAAATGCCAAACAGCTACCGACTTGGATCTCTGTTAACTGCTTTCTGTTTAGAAATATCTTAAATAGAGTTGGTTGGATTGCATTTCCTTAGGATTCGTCACCCATTTCAAAAATCCATTAAGAAGCTTGAATTTGCAATTAAACCAAAATTTACCACTATATAGCATCTTCTTGTCCTTATGATAGTTCGGTTATCAACGAAGGTGTGAAAAGGGCTTTATTTCTCTTGAAGGAGGGGCTAGATCCACAAGTTCTTAGGACATAGTATTACAAAATATAGTTTTGGGAATAAAAATTTCTCAAAGTCTTAACATGCGAAGTTGTATGCAGCTAAAAGAGAATCATTTTTCTTAGATTTAGGAAACAATCTTAATTTATTTTTTTTCAGTACATACAAAAAGTCTTGGGGGGGGGGGGGAGGGGATGCAAACCTTAGATCTCAACCATCTTTAAAGGGTTTTAACAGCCACGAGGCAAAACCTGCGTTGTTATGGAAAAGCCCAGAATAACAATACAGTGTGTTTTAAGATTCTTGCTTTTGCAAAAGAAGATACTGACAGCTATTCTATAGCCTTCCTTTAGGTAATTCCGTTTTGTTGGTTATTAATATTTGATTTTGAATCAATCAACTTTTAGCCTTATATGTTATATCATCATGTGATGATGGTATGTGGTTATAATATAAGATTAACAGACTTTGTAATTTTCTCTCGCTTTCCAATCATTGATAAAGTTTACTCATTTTGTAAATAGCTAAATTTTCAAGCATAACATCATTCAAAGAAAATTTGCCTCACAAACACCTTCAGTTTTTATTTTCTATGTTACATTATGGTATGTTTAATTCATTTCCTTTTTCTTTAATACTATCAACTCTGTGATGCAGGAGCCAATAATTAACACATATGCCAACTTCAGAGATGAGGTTCTTCCTCGCATTAAAAGACTTGGGTACAATGCTGTTCAGATCATGGCTATTCAAGAGCACTCGTATTATGCTAGCTTTGGGTATTATCTCGATCACAATATTAGCTCAAATCTATTTGTTGCTGTTTATGTTTGTAGGTTTGTTAACTTGTAGTAAACTGCTATGTTGCGGATGTAAACAGATATATTTCTTCAGAATTAGGTTTTGATTATGGAAACTACCCTCTTCTATGTATAAAAGGTTGCATTTAATTTGTTGCAGGTATCATGTGACAAACTTTTTTGCACCAAGCAGCCGCTTTGGAACCCCTGATGATCTTAAGTCGCTGATAGATCGGGCTCATGAGTTGGGTCTGCTTGTTCTTATGGACATTGTGCACAGGTAATAATTATATTTGCAGAAGAACAAAATGTCTAGAAACATGCCCTTAAGATTTATTTGATGTTACATTTTTTGTGCAAACTGTTTTTTCACAGATTTTTTTCGTACAAAATTGAAAACTTAAGCTCTTCCTCATTCTTTTCCTGCATAGACTCTATTCTCATTCTTCTAGTAGGCTTGATGGAAATATGGCCGGAGAATTTAGGCTCTTATTGATTGTCACTCTCACTTCTTGGTTTCTTCAATTGCTTTTTACTTCCTAAAAGGCTGGTAAAAAATATATCTAAAGGGGAGAAAGCAAAATCATAATTGATTGAGAATATATAAATCACTAGATGCAATAAAATTTCTAGCATTAGTGTTCTATTAAATGAAAAATTGTAGTATATTGTTCTAATCTAAAAGAAATTATATTTTTTTTAATTTTTAATTCTTTAAAAGTATTATTTTCTTTTCTATCGAAATTTTAATTGTACTTTTGCTTCTGGATTAAAAAAGCTAGCAGCCAAAAAAAAGGGTACCTTACTGTATTGTTTTACAAAGAAAATTTAATTTTTTGTGTTTTGTTGATGTTAAATTCTTGTCTAAGCTGTAGGCTCAAATTTTTGTTTGAGTATTTAGTCTGTGATTTGGGTAAGAAATTTTTTTTTTTTTTTTGGATAAGCAATGATTTTATTATCCAAATAAGCAAATTAACTGCTACAAATATCCCAACTAATACAACTGAAACTCAATGAGAATATTTCTGAAAAATGTAAGAATTTAAGCCCCATGCATGGTAGAGATTAAGATTGACTGGCTCTGCAACAGGTCCTCAAGCCTGCAGTTCTCATGCCAACAGCCTCCTTAATCCATCCAAGTACATGCGACTCAGTAGTTTGCTTTTGATTGAACAGTTTCTGGTTCCTTTCTCTCCAAATGCAATCGATGTAGGCATTGCAAGCAATGCACAATATTGTTAAAAGTAATTGACTTCCCTTTGAGCTTTTCCACAGCCCAACTTACTCCATGCTCCAGTGTCCAATTCTTTTTTGCAAATGAAAGAGTTGGATCACATTCTCCCAAACCCTTCTAGAGAATTCATAGCCAATATAAAAAGATTGTATCTTGATTCCTGGCCGACTGACATAAGACACAGGTACTCTCCACAGGTGTCCCCCAAGATTGGAGCCTATCCTTGTTGGCAGTCTATTAAGGATAGCCATCCAGGAAATGACTCCATGCTTTGGAATGTGAAGAAAAGACTAAATAAATCTGTCCTATCTCACCATCAGTTGTTTATGCATGAGAATCTCCTGAATAACTGCAACTGAGTAACTGGTTCCAGGAAAAGGCCAGACAAGTTCACCATCAGCTTGTTGCAAGAGCAATTGTTTGCTATAAGCCTCAGTTCATTTTTATTCTATAGTTAAATTAAGTTATTTATTTTCTCACCTACCTTTTTATCTGACTGATGTTTTATGAATACAGCCATGCATCTAATAATGTATTAGATGGATTGAACATGTTTGATGGAACTGATGCTCATTACTTCCACTCGGGGTCAAAGGGTCACCACTGGATGTGGGATTCTCGCCTTTTTAATTATGGAAGCTGGGAAGTATGTACTTCGACCTAAATTTCTCTTAAATAATAGTTTGCTGAAAGATTTTGGCTTCCTCCCACCTTTTATGTGTAAATATTAATTCTTATTTGTTGCTTTAGGTACTAAGGTTTCTTCTTTCAAATGCAAGATGGTGGCTGGAAGAGTATAAGTTTGATGGGTTCAGATTTGATGGTGTGACTTCAATGATGTACACCCATCACGGGTTGCAGGTATTATATCCAATTGAGTTTGGAGATTTCTATTTTTAATGTTAATTTCTCAAGTTTTGACTTTATGTTCGTATAGAGAAGTGGAACTGATGTAACATTCGGTTCTTGCGAGTGGTGAAGCATCACTTCTGTGTTTCTTAACAAAATTTTTGTTGAGGACTAACATGTGTTGGTCGCATTGCATCTTTTTAATAAATTACCTTCACTTGATATTTGTTTTCCTGAACTTGCTGTAGGTAGGATTTACTGGAAATTACAATGAGTACTTCGGATACGCAACTGATGTTGATGCTGTTGTTTATCTGATGCTGGTTAATGATATGATTCACGGACTCTATCCTGAGGCTGTCACCATCGGTGAAGATGTATGTTCTATAACTCTTCTTTGAGTCATGTTGAGCATCCTTGTACTTATAATATTTATCTATTCGAGAATTATGACGTTGAATTTAAGTCCTCTGTCTCTTTTACAGCAACATGTTTGCCACGGGATTGGGTAAAATAATGGGTTTCGAAACAATTTTTACATGATCCATGTTGACAATAAGCATAGAAATGGTTTTGGAAAAGTTTGCACTCATGTACACGTCGATGCATAAGCCTACCAAACTTTTGTGTTTTATGCATGTTTTGCTCATTCTTTACTGGGAGTTACGTCATGCATCAATGGAATTCATATGCCATGAATAAGTAGCTAAGTTGTTAGTAATTTAGTGAATTTGATATTGTAGAATGAACTGAAGAATGCTTAAAATGCTTGTTGCAAATTGAACTAAGTTTTATTGCAACTTACCCCCCAAAAAAAAAAAGTTTTATTATGGACCAATAGTTATGAAAAGTTGTAACTAAAGAGGCCAAAATGGAAATTCCAAAAACACTAGAGCGGGAGGAACAAGAATCTTTAGAAATCTTAAAATATCCTTGCCGTTTCACAAAATTTTCTTTTTACGAAAAATTCACCTATAAGGTTACTTGCACAGCAAATGTAATTTTTGTTTTACCCTATAGAGATATTTTAGCATAATTAGGTGTGGGCTTTCATATGTTATTTGCAAAAATACATTCTGAAAGCTCTGTGGATAATCTGGCTAGACAGTTTGAAAAGAAATAACAGCTGAAAGTAGAGTTTCGCCATCTTAAATTGTCCTACGTCCTAAATTATCAACTGAATGAGTAAAACAAATGAAGGAATAACACTAAGAGGAAATTGTGATGAGCTATTCTTTCAGCAGAATGTCAATATTCTCTATCTTCTTTATGCTAATCATGCAATTGTGTATGCTACAGGTGAGCGGAATGCCAACTTTCTGCATTCCTGTCCGAGATGGTGGTGTGGGATTTGATTACCGTCTGCATATGGCCATTGCTGATAAATGGATTGAGCTTCTTAAGTGCGTAGATATCCAATTTAAAACTTTTTACTGTGGGATGACGTTTAATATACTGTCTTGGGAAATGTATTTGATGTTAAACTATATATATGTTTTGCCTTGTCATGTTTTATAGGAAGAGAGATGAAGACTGGAAAATGGGTGAAATAATTCACACACTCATCAACAGGAGGTGGTTGGAAAAGTGTGTTGCTTATGCTGAAAGTCACGACCAAGCTCTAGTTGGTGACAAAACAATAGCATTCTGGTTGATGGATAAGGTAAAATATGTTCTGCCTTATATCCATGCTGATGACTATTACACAATTAGAAAGCTAACTGGTTATAGGAAATGCTCCTACTTGACAATGTTTTCTTTCCTTGGCCTGCAGCTATTAGAAATTTGCAATTATATTGCCTTTTGCTAAGTTATAAATACAAACGTAAAAAGTTACCCTATTTTTCATTTAAATAGCAAACATACGTATAACCAGCCCAATTTAGCTTTATAATTTGTAATATTATTAGCTTCAATTCCTTTTTGCAGGATATGTATGAATTTATGGCTCTAGATAGACCGAGTACTCCACTTATAGATCGTGGGATAGCATTACACAAAATGATTAGGCTTATTACCATGGGACTAGGTGGAGAAGGATATTTGAATTTCATGGGAAATGAATTCGGACATCCTGGTAAGGGTCACCTGGTTGCAAATCTTCCTAACATCTCATTCTTTATCGTTAAATTGTAGAAACTGATAGTTCTTGAATGCTGTGTTATAATTTCTCCATAATTCTTTTCTTCAGAGTGGATTGATTTTCCAAGGGGTGACCAGCATCTTCCAAATGGCTCAGTAATCCCAGGGAACAATTACAGTTACGATAAATGTCGACGTCGATTTGATCTTGTAAGTTTCCACTTCATTTTGTATTTTTCTTTTGTTAAAAGTTTGTTATGTGATTTTACTTTCATCTAGGGACTGGCAGCATTGTATGTATTTTTATTTTTACCACCAACAATCAAATATATAAGGGTATAATTGATCCGTACAGTGTCTATGCATAAATGTCTCTGCTTTGTGTCTGTGAGTGTTCACATGTGCCAGTGAATACATTGATATATTCGGTTACATGCACATAGGGGGATGCTGACTATCTGAGGTATCGTGGGATGCAAGAATTTGATCAGGCAATGCAGCATCTTGAAGCGAAGTATGGTGTAAGTATTGCCGCTGCTTACTGTTTTGTTGTTTTATATGTGCTGATGGATGGGATTGCCTAACCATACATTTTATTGTTTATTTTATTTATTTTTCTATACTAGTGATTAATCACAGTGAGTTACTTGTGAAAATTAAAAAAAAAGGAATAACAAACAAAGAAAATGAATGAACGTTAAGCAGGATAGAACAGAGGAAACAAATATTGAGAGAGTAATGTGCTGATAGAGGTAATCATTGCTTATTACATTCTGTTGTCACTTCAAATAGCAAGATGTCTATCATATTTTTTTTTTTTCGTGTAAATGACTTTATTTCTGTTAAATAATAATCTTTGTGAAGTCATTCCATGAAGCGTTTTCACAAATTTTATCCCTGGATGATTTCATCTAAAAATAATTATTCCATGGGGTTGAATCTTCTAAACCATCAGATTCACCATTAGATGCCTGCGGTTGCTCTAATTTTAGTAGATTCTTTCTCTTCCATTTAAATTACGGAAGAAAAGAATTCAGGATTCATTGCATCAATCAATTTTTAAACAACAATTTTTTCCCTTTATTTCATATTCCCTGAAATGGAAAGGTTTGCCTTTGATTTTGAACTAGACTCTGGATCACGGTCTTCTACAATTATCACGTGTTTCATGAATTGGGATTTATCCAAATCCAATGGTAGTGTCTGGATAGCCAAGAAGCTTTACTTTCCACTTTGTTTAGAATGAGAAAATGATGCATGATTAATATTTTTATTCAGTTCATGACTTCTGAGCACCAATATATATCGCGGAAGGATGAAAGAGATAGGATAGTTGTCTTTGAAAGAGGCAACCTGGTTTTCGTATTCAACTTTCACTGGAATAACAGCTATTTTGACTACCGGGTGGGCTGCCTAAAGCCAGGAAAGTACAAGGTATATTGTTTTGCAGGTTCATATAGATGAAACTCGAAAGAATTCACATGCAAAATATTGGTTGTGCTTTCGTTTTCCCACCTTACCGCTCTTAATTAATTCATATTCGTGGATCATTTATTTTATATCTGGTTATTGATCCTTCAAAATATAGTTTCAACAAAGTTTATGCTGTTTGCCATGAGATGGTTAATACATATATATATATTTCTGCTTCTTCCAGATTGTATTGGATTCAGATGATCCATTATTTGGAGGCTTCAATAGGCTTGACCATAATGCCGAGTACTTCAGCACTGTAAGTAAATTCGCTGAAGATTTATTATTTGCTGAATTCTTTACCGATATTCACTCTAGGGTTTTCTAACTTAAAAACTGATGGGGGCGTTTCCAGGAAGGATGGTATGATGATCGGCCTCGTTCATTCTTGGTGTATGCGCCAACTAGAACAGCAGTGGTTTATGCGCTAGTAGATGATGAACCAAAACTCGTTGGCAAATCTGAGGTGGAAAATTCTGAAACTGTTGAAGCAGCGGCAGCAGAACCTGTGAAAGAATCAGAGGCCGTGGAAGAATCAGAACCGCTAGACAACTAAACTTCTCTCTCTATCACAGGATCTCGTGATATCTGAGTGAGTCTTGTTCAGGAGCTGCCCCACAGAACACGGTATTTTTTTTCGCTTAAAAATTACGATAGGATAATATAAATTCCATGATCAGGAGTTTCACTGCCTAGGAGATGAAATGATCACCAGATAAAACCACCGTCGATCGCTGGTGGGGCATACAAGCAAAATCTGGAGCAGTAGAATGCAATTCTTTCATGAGCAATGTTTTAAGTTAATTTTCCGTTTGCTTGCATGTAAATGTTTCCTGCTGTGTTATAATTCAAGCTATAAAGTTGCCGAGGCTGGCTAAACATGCTATTTTCTGCAATATGAGGTTAGACCTGAATTCCTTTAAGCTACTATAAGGTATTTGGCCCAATAGTTTAATAAACTACAGTATCGCTGCAGATGTTCTGTCATTTTATTATACATTTTAATAGTCAGGATTGAACTTGCTTGGATGCTTTGCTTCAAACACCTTTTAAACTCGCTATTTTGACGTTGCGCCTTAATTGGGTCAAGAAAAACCCCTAACTCGTTTGCATATGCATTTTATTATGTAAATGTTTAATGCATAAAATTATCAAAATAATTATCAAAATAAATATTTAGTCAGAAGTTTATATTTAACTAGTGTTATTAGTTTTTATTATTTATTTATTTATTTATTTATTTATTATCAATTCAAAGTAGCTATGGAAATTGCTTTTCAATTAATGCCAAGTAATTTTTAGAAAAATAATGTATATATTTTTAAAAGAAATATTATGAGTTTTTAATAAATGAAAACGTAGAAGAAAATAAAATTAAAAATAAAAACTAATAAATAAATATTAATTTATAAATAGATCAAAACTTTCTAACTATAAAGTTTCCTAAATGTTATGTAATTAATTTAATCAGAA
>JAQSVH010175508.1:0-20907 GCA_029448705.1 Adansonia digitata
AAATTCAAACTTATTTTCAATAAATTAATTTAAGATTATATTTTAATCATTTAAAATTCAAACTCATTTTCAACAAGTTAATTAAAGATCATATTTCAATATTTTTAAATAACAATCACTTCAAAACTTATCAAACTTCTCTTTCTCCAACTTTTTCTCACCTCCTTATTTCATTTCCTTCATTTCACTTTTTTTTTCCCTTTTTCACCCTGCTTTGCCTAAATCTATAGTATTTTACACGAGTTATCCATTTGCCTAGTTTTTTTTTTCTTTTTAGAAAGATGTTAACAATTTGACAGAAATAGAATGTTTCACATCAAACTCAGCAAGCAATTGAATTTACCAACTTAATTAGAATAAAGTTACACAAAAAAAAATCGGTAATCTAATATAAAGCTTAATTGTTAGGAAAAAAGAAAAAGCTTAGCTCTTTTATATGTATTCATGCTTATAGTTGCAAGGATAAAAGAAAGTATGATTAAGGGAGAAAAATTATTTAATTAACGCAAGCAACTTCATTTCTTGTGAAAATAAACTCCATAATAATCAGAGTCGAAGGCAGGAAAATTGTTAAGGAAGTCAAAAGATATAGATATATCTATAAACGCAAGTGAAATCAGGACTACTATTAAGGGGTTGAAATATACATAATATATATAAATATAAATATTTAAAGTAAAATAAGTAGTTTTGAGAACTTCTCTGTCTCCTCGGGTTTGGTTCTGTAGGAGAAGCTTTAGTCTTTTTTAATTACAAGGGTTTCATTACTTAAGATTTTTCTGACCGAATGATCTTTAGGGTTATTTAGCTCATCGTTTGTGATATTAGTTTGGCGAAATAGTGCGATGGCGGATGAGTTGGAGGAAGCTTGGCGAAATCTCACGCTTATTGAAGAGGAAAGAGTCTACATAGACACCATAGTTGTCAAGGAAAGAGAGTACCCACTGGAGGGTGATTGTTGGATGGTGGGCAAATTACTCACCACACGGCCTTTTAATCGAGATGCAATGGTGAAAACTCTAAAGGATGTGTGGAAGTTAGCCAATGGGATGCAGCTTATTTGTTTGGAATCCAATTTGTTTCTTTTCAAATTTAGAAGAAAAAAAGACTAACATAGGGTGTTGGATGGATCATCATGGTCCTTTGATAAACATGTGTTAGTTTTCCAAGAGTATGATGGAAATATGAGGCCTGTGGATTATGTGTTCGATAGGTCAGCATTTTGGATAAGGATTTATGGTTGCCGTTGAATTGGATGAATCAAGATGCAGCAGAGGTTATAGGAAGATCACTTGGAGTGCTGAAAGGCGTCGATACCAATTCAAACCAAAAGGGACAGGAGAGATTTACTCGGGTTAGAGTAGAAATTGATATAACAAAACCGTTACGAAGGGTTATCACTCTTGTTAATCCTTCGGGCCGGGGAACAATCAGTGGAAGATTAACGTATGAGAGATTGCCTATTTTCTGCCATGATTGTGGATTAATAAGACATAGCGAAATGGAATGTGATGTCAATGGATAGAAGAGGATATACCAAGAGGAAGTTAGTGTCACAACATAGTCCAGATATGAATCTTGAACAGTATGATTTAAAAGTCAGGTGCACTCCTCATTCTTGCATATATCTATTTATAACATTATTCTTTTATTTTTTTTAGGGGCCTATTTCATTATTATTATTATTATTATTATTATTATTATTATTATTTTGCTTTGTTTTCAAGGATCGATCATTGAGATAAATTGCTCACCCAACTTAATCTTAAATAGCTATTACAAAATGACCATTTTTCTAGAGTCGCCACCAATCTATTTTGGCCAAATGAGATTGGTCACCTATTAGAGTTCATATTTTGAGAGTTAGGAAACCCTTAAAAAATCTCCGAGATTGCTATGGTACCAAAGATTATTTAAAAGGGTCTAGGAGTCGATTACGATCACAAGTAAAGATTGACCCTCTGGTGGTGCTCGAAACTCAGTGTCTATTAACTACGTGTTATTCTTAAAATTTGATCTTTTTTCAGTTTTACTATCTGATTTTCAATTATAATTCCCATTTATAAAAGTTTTCATAAAGTACATTTATTATTCCGTATGAGAAAATTATATTTTTAATATTTTTTTAGAAAGTTAAAATATTTTTCACACCCTTCTGGAGAACCAAAATAATATTAAAGTTTTTATTATTCTCTTTCGTACCCCACTGGAGAGTTGGAGGAATATGAAAGGTTTCAAAAATTAAAATATCTTTTGCACCCCACTGAAGAGCCGAAGAAATACATAAGTTTTTTTTTTACAAGATTAAAAAAAACTTGATTTCATTTTTAAAAAGGATATCTTGTTATTAAAATAATCCGAAGAATCCCTCTCATATACAAGGAGAAATTCTACTATTATTTTAGCTCGAAGACATTGCCTTAAATTTTACAAATTCTGATTTTATTAATAATATTAATATTCGTCCTAAGACTCGGTTTGACTATATGTACAAAACTAGACTTAAAAGACTTTAACATGGATGATAAGACCAAAATATTCTTTAAGGTACCTTTGACATGAAAGTATTCTAGTAACTCTAAAGGAATCGGTTTTAATGTAAAATTACAAAAATACCGCTCGGGCATCCTTTAATGTTAAAGTATCCCGACACCCCTAAAACAGTTGAAAATGGTCATAAAATATGATCCTAACCCTAATATACACCTTTTTCATGAAAGAATCTTGGTGATTACATAGGACTCGGTTTTAAGAAAAAAATTACTAAAATGCTCATAGGTACTACCTTCATTTTGAAGGCATCTTGGTAATCCTAAGGACTCTAAAATGATCATAAATTATGAACTTAACCCTAATGCACACCTTTGTCATGAAAGAATCTCGGTAATTACACAAGCTTTAGTTTTGAGGTAAAATTACCAAAATATCCTTAAGGACAACCTTTATCTTAAAAGCATGCTAGTAATCCTAAGGACATCAAATGATAGAAAATGATCATTTCACAAAAAATGGGAAATTAAAATATCAATAGTGACCTAAAATACAAAAATTGCAATTAAGCTCCTAAACTTTTCAAAATTGCATTTCGAACCCCAATGGAAAATCGAAAGAATGCGAAAAGTTTTAATATGTCTTACACCCTCATCAAAAAACTAGAGGAATGCTAGAAACACTCCAAAATGACCAAAATACCCTAAATGGAATATTTCTTAATGAAGTCAAAACTTTTTCATTTTTTTAATTTAGTCCCTACACCAGAAAAAATCACAAATAAACATCAAACATCACAAAAATCATGGAAAATACAGCAAAAGTCATAACAAGCATTTGGCCAAGCATCCATGGCCTTGAAATAAATTTTTCATTTTTGTAAATTAGGCCTTAAACTTTTTTAAAATATAAAAAGGCCCTTAAAGGCTAAAAAATGTATTTCAACATGTTAAAAACACATGAAACACACTTCTAATAATATATAAACCTCTCGGCCAAGTATGGAAGGCCATGAAACAAAATTTTTCATTTTTACAAATTAGTCTCTAAACTTTTTATATTTGCAAAATAACCACAAAAAATTAAAAAATCATACACACATACATATAGGTTTGGTCAACAGGAGAAGTACCTTTCCAAGGCCTTGAAAGTTTTGAAAAATTTATTTTTCAATCCTTACATCTTCCAAAAATCACAAAATAATTTAAAATATCACAAAAATAGCAAACAAAATTAATTTCAAAGGTCCCATAAGGTTTGGCCAACATCAACACAACAAACAAAAATTTTCCAACTCAATAATCATATATCCTAGCTTTATCAAGAACAAATCAACATCATCATATAAGAAATCATAGAAAATAAACATATAAACATGCTTTCCCAACATATTAACAAAATAATGCCGAGGAAAACAGTGTCTATATGAACATATATACGACAAATCAAACATCATATCACAAAAATCAACATTATATCAACAAAAATAAATTTCATGAGGGAAAAAAATCAAGCTATAATTAAGAAAAATTAAACATAATAATTAAATATAAAAAATTGTTCATAGCCATTATGTTTAGCCTTTCAACATTGATTAAAATTCATGACCATAAACATGATCTTGGTTCACTAAAAGTAAAATAAATGAATGAGATGAACAAAAACTAAAAGAATTGTAAGTGTTTATACCTTAAAAAGCTTGGAAAACTAAGAAACTTAGTTTTTTTTATAGTTTTTTTTTTATGTTAAAGAAAGCTAAAGTTCCTAAAATAAGAAACATCCTCTATTTATAGAGGATGGAATTCGGTCAAGGCATATAAGAAATCCCTTGGCCAAATGGCTTCTAGGCCATTCCACCAAATTCTATCATTTATTTATTTATTTAATAGATTTTTCTAGCCTTTATTAATTAATTTGTCTCCATATAATAATAATAATCTCATTTTAGTTGAAAAGTCTAATATGGGCTAAGTTAGGTTTAATGATGATTAAAATAATATTAGTTTTATATATAATTAAAATGTAACAAAATTGGTTAAGGAAAAATTAAATTCCAACAAAACTAGTTCATGCAACCAAATCTATGAATTTTACAATTATAATAAATATAAACAAAATTTGAGAACGGAAAAAATGAATAAAATAGGGTCATAATTACAAATTTTATAAAAAATGAATTAGAAGGACTAAATTGTAAGAAATTAAAAGTTATGAATTAATAAATTTATTTATGAATTTAAACATGTAAAAAGCCCAATAAAATATTTGTCTGAAAAATTTAAGACCAAAAGACTTAATAAAAGTTTTGAAGAGAAGAAAACACTATTGAATTCTATCGTAAAATTAAAATGGGTCTAATTGGACCTTGTTGAAAAATTAATAGAATAACCACAAATAAACTTATTGGGCTTGTAGAAAATGAAATGGGCTCAGGAAAAATAAAAAATCGGCTTGGCTAGGTTATTGGACTTGTTAAGAAATTATTGGGTTTGTTAGGTCTATTTGTAAAATTCGAAAGTTTTAGGCCCATTAAGGAAATTTGCTCCAAAATAAAATTAAAGATGAAAAATAAAAATTTTCCATGAAAATCCCGTGTTGAACTCTGAAGGAAAATTTTGAAAAATTTTACGTGTAAGAAAAAGAAAATTACAAATTCTAAACACATAAAATTTTACGAGAAATATCCTTATGGTAGAAAATTGATATATAAAAAATTCAAAACTCATAAAATAAATTTAATTTTCAAAAAATTATTTAATATGAATTTAATGAAAATATTTGAGGAATTTTAAAAATTATAAATTCAGAAAAATCCTATCGAAAAAAATTTACGAAGTAGAAAACATTATATTCTGGAAAAAATTTCAAAAATATATTCAAATTTTATAAAATGAATTGAATTTAGCACATTAGTCAAAATATTAATTTATAAAAATAATACAGATGAAAATCTAAAATCAAAATCAATTTTTATTGAAAAATTTTACTAGCATGACATTCACAGTATTATGAAAAATTAAAATTTAATAAGTAAATTTAACAACTTGTTACCTTGTGGTATAAAAAGCAATGCAAATTTTTTCTTGAATATATTTTTTATTTTTTAGAGTCTATATCGGCATATATATTGCATGGATATCGATAAAAATATATTAAATTCAACTTTTCAAATTTTACAAAAAATTCTCAAAAAATTCTTAAGAATGAAAATTTTGACCATGATAACGTTTGTATAAATCGATTTCCAAATTTTGACAAAAATATACAAAACAATTTTTTCTGAAACATTCATAATTTTTATTCGAGATTTATTTTTAAAATTGTAATTTTTCACCACGTGCATATGCAGCCATTTGGATATGACTAAATTGGCCTTGAAAATGTTGAATCTTCCTGGAGGAAGTCAGCCTTCCACCTGAAACTGCTATATTTTTAATCTCAAATATCTTGGACTACAGAAAAAGAATTCGAACGAAATAAGTGTTTACAGTCAGCAATATGGTAATTGGTTGCCAGCTTCACCATTGAAGAAAGGCTATACGATGGCTGCTGGTTTTACGAGATATACAAATTCTTGGCCTAATCCGGATACAAGAAAAGATGTAAGGGAAGGCTTAAATGTAGAGCTGACTGAACGTGGCAGAGGACCGGAGACATATCGAAGAAACAATGAGTAGCCTGCATCGAGCAAAAAATTGGATATGCAAAGTAGCGGTCATCAAGGAGCAAATAAAGGTAATGGCGAAATGAAAGGAGGAAAAGATGCTGATGTAAATGCTGGTGTTGACCAGAGGAATGTAATGGCACAAAATCATGAGGTCATAATTGATGGAATTGGGGAAGGTCCAAATGGGACAAATGGGGCGAATGAAATCCATGGTAGAGCTAGAGACGTAGTGAATGTTAAGAATCAATATGAATCCAAGAGTAGGCCCATGGAGAATCAATGTTTGTTGCATACAAAAGATATATTGGATGGAAAGGAAACAAGGCTGGTGCGTGCTGCAATAGATGATACAATTAAGCAAGATTGGGTTGTAGACAATAACCAGCATTTAAAAGAAAGCAAGATTGTCTAATATGAACTACTAACACAAGGGAGTAGCTTCGAAAAGAGGAAAATAGGCGTAACCGAGTTGAATCAGGACTTCATGGACATCGATGTTCTTAATAAAAGGGTAAAGGAGACGAGGTGGATCAGATACACTTTTGAATGAAAAGGCGGAGATTGGTTACTAGTCTCGCCAGACACAATGAAGTGTTGAGCATGGAACTGTCACGGGCTTGGGAACCTGCGGTTAGTTAGAGCTCTTTGGTATAGGCTAAAGAAAGAAAATCCCCATGCAGTGTTTTTGAGTGAAACAAAACTACATGAAAAGAAGTTAGATGGAATTAGAAAATGTGGAATGCAAAATTGCTTTAGAGTTAGTGCGAATGGAAGTAGCGGTGGACTAGCTATGCTTTGGCAAGATAATATTAATCTCAAACTGAGTAGTTTTTCCAAGAATCACATAGATATGGAGGTAGTGGAAGGAGATGGTGTAGAAGGATGGTGATTTACAATCTTTTATGGAGAACCAGAAGCACAGAGAAGAGGTGAGTCATGGGAGCTGCTTAGGAGTTTGGCAACATGTCACAGAAACCGTGGTTATGCCTAGGAGACTTTAATGAAATTATGTGGACACATAAAAAGTCGGGAAACTGTTTGGGAAGAATGATATAAAAGGAGGCATTCGAAATGCATTAAAAGACAGTGGACTAGACAATCTTGGTTTTGTTGGTGCTTGGACACGTGGGAACGTGGTAATAGTAAAGAGAATAATGTGAGAAAGTGGCTTGATAGAGGGGTAACGAATTCAAGTTGGTGGGATATGTTTTCTTTTCATGTGGTATACCAATTAACAGCTTCAGTATCTGATCATTCACCACGCCTAGTAAACACTGTTGGGAAGCAAGTTTTGAGGAGGAAGAGGGGTAGATGTAAAAGGTTTCAGTTTCAAGCTCTATGGGTGACGGAGCAAGAATACGATTTGGAGATCATTAAGGCTTGGAGGGAGGGCGATGAAAACCACCTGCTGGAAAAATTGGTTGTTACGGGATGCCATCTTCACCAATAGCATGCAGGGTAGTTCCAAGATTTGAGGAGTGGAATTGACAAACTTATGAACGAAGTGGAGTGTCTCAAGATCAGTCAAATGAGCGTAGTCCGTCATGAAAAGGAATGGCAGACTAAAGAGGAGATCAATTCACTACTTGAGAAAAAGGTGTTTTGGGCTCAAAGGTCTCTAATCCATTGACTCGGAAAGGTTGATAAAAATACTGCTTTCTTTCACTCAGTGGTCACCCAGAAGAGACATAGAAACACCATTAAATGATTAGAAGATGAATGTGGTAATTGGTGTGAGGGTGAGGAAGAGGTCCAAAGGATTGTCAATGACTATTTCACCGAACTTTTCAGCCTCGAGGTTCTAATAATTTTAGAGAAATTCTGGAAGCTGTTAAAACCCGTGTTACGGATGAGATGAATAGCTTTCTGCTATCAGAATTCAAAGCTAAGGAAATCCTTTTTGTTATCAAACAAATGCACCCAAAAGCACTGGGACCTGATTATATGCCCCCTTTATTTTACCAGAAACTTTTGCATATTGTTGGCAATGATGCTATTAATTTTTGCCTTTCTATTTGAATGATAGTCATGACATTTCTGTTATTAACCAACGCATGTGATTTTGATCCTAAAACAAAAGACCCAACAAAAATTACTCAATCTAGACCTATAAGTCTTAGTAATGTCCTATACGGGAACATTGCTAAAGTACCTGTTAATAGGTTTAAATTGGTAATTCTGATCTACATTGGTGAATCTCAGAGTGCCTTGGTCCCAGGGAGGTTGATAACGGATAATGTTTTAGTTGCTTATGAGCTGTTGCATTCTTTGAACTCTAGATGAACTGATAAAGATGGTTATTTTGCACAAAAACTCGATATGAGTAAAGCGTATGACAGAGTTTCATGCTAGGTTTATCAACGTTATTATGCCTTGTGTCACTACATTGTCTTATTCAATTATCATCAATGGTTGTGCCACTGACAAGTTTTACCTAGGAAGAGGATTGCGTCAAGGAGACCCATTATCTCCTAATCTGTTTTTGATTTGCAGTGAGGGATTGTCTGCATTACTTGAAAAAGGACAGATGGCAGGTTGTTTGCATGGAGTACGAGCTATTCGATGTGGACCGACAGTCACTCATCTCTTTTTGGCCGATGATAGCTTGTTATTTGCCAAGGCAAATACGAAGGAGAGCGGAAAGATGAGGTGTTTGTTACAGAAATATGAGGAAGGCTCAGGTCAGACTATCAAATTTGACACTTCAGCTCTCTTCTTTAGTAGGAATATTCCCATGCGAGTTAAGCAGGAATTAAACCAGATATTTAAAGCTCAAGCAACCTTAAATCCAGAAAAGTATATTGATTTGCATACTTTGGTGGGAAGAGGTAAAAAAATGGGCTTTTCGTGAATTGAAGGAAAAGATTAAGGCTAAATTACGAGGATGGAGAACTACATATCTTTCTCAAGGGGGTCGTGAAATCTTTATCAAGTCAGTACTACAAGCTGTCCCTTCCTATGCGATGAATGTGTTTGCGCTTCCTAAGTCATTGTGCCAAGGAATAAACTGTATTCTTGGTACTTACTAGTGGACACATGTCATAGGAAAAAGGGGTATCCATTGGTTGAGGTGGACCGATATGTGAAAATCAAAATATGGTGGAGGAATGGGATTCGAGACATTAGAGAAGTTTAATAAATCACTCCTTGCTAAACAAGGATGGAGACTGAAAGTGATGAGTACGTCGGCATACCATGTTCTTAAGTCGCGATATTTTCCTGATGTTTCGTTTCTTGAAGCACGACTGGGTCATAATCCTTCATTGACTTGGCAAAGTATATGGGAAGCCAAAGACCTATTGCAGAGAGAAGTTCGATGGAGGGTAGGTAATGGGGAGAAAATTCGAATATGGAAGGATAAGTGGCTTCCAATTTCTGGTTCATATATGGTACAATCTGCAAGAGGTGATATTTTGCAGAGGACAGTTTGGTGAGTGTGCTTTTATTGATCATGACACAAAACAGTGGAAAAGAGGGCTGCTAACACGACTATTCCTTCCGCAGGAGAAAGAAGCGGTATTAAGTTCACTAATCAGCAAATTGGGGTCTCCAGCTGTACAAGTATGGCATTATGAAAGTGATGGGCAGTACAAAATGAAGAGTGGATACGGCTGCTAAACAATGATGTTAATGGGACAGCACATGGTGTTGATCATGGAGTTGCTTCTATGCACAACGAAGTGTGGAAGAAAATCTGGAAGTGTGATGTACCAAACAAAGTGAAGTTTCTAATCTGGAGATTATTTCAAAATGGGTTGCCAGTTATGGTTAAACTTGGAACGGAGGAATGTAGGAACCAATAAGGCTTGCTTCAGATGTGGAGAAGGTGATGAGACTGTCATGCATGCCATTAGAGATTGTCCGTGCTTTAACAAAGCATGGGAGCAGATGGGATTCAATTGGAATGGATCTCGTGGTAACAATTAGAGCACAGCTGAATGGATGACACAGGTGTGTCAAAATTTACGTCCACAGCAACTTCAAGTTTTAATGATTACAGCATGGTCGATATGGGGAAGCAGAAATGGGGAACTGGATGGAGAGAGTGGAAAGAGCTTTCAAGAAATTGAAAGAACATACACAGCTGCTTTTGCAATGAAAGAAATGGATTCCACCTAGGAATGGTGAAGCCAAAGTAGACTTTGATGGAGCGGTGAATCGGCATGATGCTTCAGGAGGAATCCGAATTGTGATACGAGATAAGGATGGCGCTTTATTGGCCGCTTGTGCTGCAAACACAAGTGAAGCATTTACTGCTCAGCTAATTGAAGCTTCTGCAGCTTTTAAAGCCTTGGAGTTTGCTTATGAACTTGGATTCAGGAATAGAATATTGGAGGGAGATGCACTTGTTATTAAACAAATCCAAATGGTGGAGATGGCACTTTCACCCATCGGTCCAGTTACTGATGATGCACGAGTGAAGTTGCCTTTGTTCAAATCTTGTATCGTAAAACATACTGTGACATCGGCTAATGCAATTGCTCATTTGCCAGCTAAATTAGGTACTAAAATGCACAATGATGTAATTTGGATTGAATACTTTCCTGATGAGATAGCCACTGCTGTTCGAAAGGATTATAGTCTGTTGAATCAATGAATGAATTCATTTCCTGTCAAAGCAAAAAAAAAAGTAGTTTTGAAATAAACTCGCCAAAGGAGTTGGGCTATCAATCTATAGCCGTGCCCAACGCCAATAGGTTTTTAAAGTTTGGGTCCGATTCGAATTTATTTTTTAAAATAAAAAATTTGTATGTAATTTTAATTATATAATATTTTTAAAAATAAAATATAAAAAATCTAATATTAAAGAAGGACATCACAGGTTAGATAATCAAATTTTTTTCCTACTTAAGATTGGTTTGATCCGATCGATGAATAGTTCTATTATGAAAATATTAAATTGAAATATTTTATGAAATATTAAAATTACAAACAACATATAAAAATATTATAACATAATGTTCTTTGAATTTTCAAATATTATAGATCATGTTGCATATGTAAAAAAATGTAATAAGAATTAAAGTTTCACTATCATAGAAATTATAATGTAATTAAAATAAATAAAATATGCATTATTATTTAATATTACAAAAGAAAAATATTAAATTATATATACTTAGAAAAAGTAAAATACATAATCTACAATTTGTATTAAATATTGTAATACTTTTAACTATTTTAATTTTGTTCCTTATGAGTATAGAATGAAAAATATTAACATAATAATTAACTTAAATGTATCTATTATTTTAGAAGACAACAAGCTTGCATACCATGTTACTAGAAAATGACTATAAGAGAATAGGGAATATCACAAGAATATAAACAAAATATTGGTTTAGCTATGATGGCCTACATCCACAGAAAAATACCCAACAGGCTACGTTGTTTTTATTATGAATTAATGCATTAGTTTGTACAAAAGTACCTATTTATATAAAAGATTCTTAACGATTTAGAAAGAAAAAAAAGATACTGTATCAAAATTCTACCATAATCTCTAATATATTATATCATAATCGTATTATAATTTTTAATATATTTAATTATATTTATTACTTTTACACTCCTCTCAAACTTAAGATAGAATTATAAATCTAACTTGAGTTTGCTAATTAATAAAGAAACATGTGACGGAATACATGAAACAAGAATCTGACATGACACTATGCGCAACAGAAATAGGAATACATGGCATAATGCGACAGGAAAACGTGTTGTAACACGTTATAGGAAATTTGACGATGGATAATGCAGTAAGACTAGGACAATCTAACGTGACAAAACATATAGCAGGAACAAGCAAATCTAACATGATGGAACACATAACAAAAACATAGCGTAGCAAGAAAATTTGACATAACAAAACACTAATAAGGAATACGGAAGTTTGGCATGATGGAACATGTAGCAGAAACATAGTGTGGCAGTAAAATCTGATATACACCGGAACATGAAACGAGAATATGATAGAACACATAACAGGAACATGGAAGAACACATAAGAGAAAAATAGAAAAACATAAGCAAAATAACATAATAGATATACCTCTAATATAGTGTTAGAAGATAAGAAACTTAAATATCATGTTACAAGAAAAGTGAAAAGAGTAAGCAATATTTCAGATAACATAAAGGAAATATATAGTTCAACCATGGTGGACTACATCTACGTGAAAATACCCAAAGCATTATATTGTTGATATTATCAGTTATTGTATTAGATTGTATAAGACTGCACTATTTATATAAAAAGTTCTCATTAATTTAGGAAAGAAAAAGGCAAAGACATCGTATCATATTCTCTAATCAAAATTAATTTAGGGGCCAAGCATAATTTTACCTTAATTTCATGTGAGGGCCCTAGTCATGATAGTTCAAATCAAATGTTACAGTTGATGAAATATGTAAATAAGTTAAAAATGTTGAATTCATGTGCAAGGCTGCAATAAACAATCACACTGTTGTGATCTTTAGAGGTGTTTATATCAAGCGGATTAAACATGATTCATTGACCAATCCATTTAAATTTAGTTAATATTAGAATGTTAAAGATCTATTATATTTTAATAATTTCATCTAAAACGTTAATTGTGTTTACATCCTTGAATTAGGATGAATCAATCAAAAGTAGACTGACCATAATTATAATATCAAAACTTGCAAGTTGAAACACAAACTAGAATAATTAAAGAAAATTTAGTTCCTATATTTTGCATACAAAATCTATTGTACATTTAACTTTTATTTTGTTTTTCTTCTATAACTTCATACCTCTTATGAAGATTTATTAAAAAGGAATCATTATTCTATTGTTATTTTCTTTCAATCCTTTATGTAGACAATATTATGGTATTACGGTGTATATATCTATATATTTGTATATCTATTTTATACGTAAGGTTCATTTTGATGAATGTAAAATTAAAAATATTGGTGAAAGTGAAATTGGTCAGTATAATAGTAAGATCTGTTACTATAGTAGTGCTATTAATTAATATAACAACAAGATTAGCTACTTAGCGATAAGATTAAAATTAGTAGTTGGATATTTATTTGGATATAAAAGCAGTGATATGCAATAGTGAGAAGCATTATAGTGAAAAGAGAAACTAAATATTGGGAATATTATACTATAATTTGTATATAAAGAAAATTATAAATTATAAGTTTGACATTTATGAAATTAATATAATAATTGAAAATTTATTAAAATCATATTGTCGAATAATAGTTTTGTTAATAAATAAAAATTAATAACAATGATAGTAATTTATCAAATAATATTTTGTCATTTTTATTATTTAGTTACTTAGCTTTTAATTAACTCACATTAATTATATAATAAAATGCATATATTTATTAGTTTATTATATAATAATAAATTTATTTATTATATTAAATTAATAAAATCATTTTATTTTTTAAATAAAATCAAAATGATAAAAAGTCATTGTATACACCTAATTTTGTCCGAGCTCTTTCCTCGATAATCTTAAAATATCTGAGAGAGATGATTAGGTAATCATCTTGGTGGTGATCAACCTCCTCCTGGTAGACTGGGTGTTTTCAAGACCTAATTGATCATATCTAAATGACAGCTCTTGCTAGTGATAGAAAAATCTTCATTTTGAGGGTCATAGAGAACAAATCTCATGTAAAATGATGAATATCAGGGTAAAATATTAGTATTTAAATCAATTCTTTTGAGATTTTGAAATTCATTTTTGCATACGATTTATGGTCAAATTTTCTATTTTTAGGGATTTTTAAAGATTTTTTTGTGAAATTATAGGACTTGACTGTCATATATTTTTACCAATAGCCATGTAGTATTTATGTCAATACTTACCCAAAAAATAAAAAAAATTCAAGAAAGAATCTATATTAGCATTTTATACTACGAGATGTTAAGTTATCAAATTTAGTCATTAAATTTAAAATTTTCATAATACCGTGAGTATCATGCTTGCAAAATTTTTCCAGTGAAATTTGTTTTAGATTTTAGGTTTTCAGCTTTATTGGTTTTATTAATCAGAATTTTGAGCAAGATGTTAAATTTAATCCATTTGTATAAAATTGAACATATTTTATTGAATTTTCTCGGTTCCATAATACAAACTTTTTCTTCTTTATAAAATTTTTAAGAGAATTCTAAATATTTTTTCATATTTTAATAAAATAACTCAAATATAGCTTTTTCGAATTCTAATTCATTTTTATTAAATATCAATTTTTTGTAAGGTTTTTTCTCGTAAAATTTTTATAAGTTTTGAATTTCTAATTGCCTTTTTCTTATACATAAAATTTCTCAAAATTTTTTTTTGAAATTTTTATATGGACGCTTTATTAATTTGTTTTTCAATGAGCCAAAATTTACATTTTTTTCATTTCATGGGCTTTAAAATTCAGTAATTTTCCTAATCGGCTCAATAAGCCTATTAACTTTCGAACAAGCCCAATGAGCTCATTTTTGTTTTCCACCAAGCCCAACAAGCGTATTTTGATTAAATTTTTAATTAAATTTATTATGAGAAATATTATTTCTTGAACACATAATTTTTAATTTGTTATAATTTAATCTGTATAATTTTTTTTATCTAATTTAGATTTTTTGCCTTATCATTATAAAAGCCATATTCTAGTGAGTCTTGCATGATGACTTATGCAAAATGACAAAAATTTTTAACAAAGTCCTATAAAAATGTAAAAAATCTAAAAAATGATAATTTTTTTTTTAAAAAAAAACCAAGACTTTTAGCCAAGAATGATTTCATCCCCTTAGCCAATTCTCCCCCTCATAAATAAGAATGCAGATGTTCATTTTAAGGGGATAGCTTGGATAGCAAAAATTGGAAATTTTCTTTAAGAATTTTTAAGTTTTTTTTTTCTATGTTTTCATGCTTTTAAGGTAGTTTTACTTAAAAAATTTTGATTTTTGTTTATTTCCATCATATTTCATTCTTTTAGTGATGATGACTTGTGCTCATGGATTTCGATCCATGTTGAAAGGCCAAGTACTGAAAGCCATAAACAATTTCTTGATTTAGTTGTTCAATTTGATTTTTTTTCTTAACAAAAATTTGATTTACATAAAAAAAACATATTTTTGTTGATATGTTGTGTATTTTATTATGTAGATATGTTTATGATTATATTGTTTTCCTTGGTATTTCCATGTGGATACTTGATAAAATATGTTTATATGTTTGTTTTCATGATTTCATATATATTGATGATGATGATGTGAGCTTTGTAGAAATTGGGATACGTGTTGATTATTCATGTATCCATGTTTAGAAAATTTTCTCTTTATTGTTAATGATAATTGTGGCCTTTGATGAAACTTTATTTCTTGTTTTTGTGATATTTTAGATTATTACGTAAAGTTTGAAAATCATAAGGGCTTAAAAATAATTTTTCCAAAATTTTTAAGTCTTTGGATAGGTGTTTCCAAGCTTAGCTGAACCTAACAAGGATGACTTTGTGATATTTTTTTATTTCTTAGGCTATTTGTAATTATGAAAAATTGAGGTACTAAATTGCCAAAATTTAAAAAATTTTCTCAAGGCCATCCAAGCTTGGCTGAAATCTTCATGGACCTTTAAGAGTGATTTTGATGCATTTTAAACATGTTTGAATGCATTTCATACATTTTTATCCTATTATGGATTTTTTTGCAATTTTAGAAAGTTTAAGGACTTGTTTATAAAAAGTGAAAAAATATTTTTCCAAGGCCAAGTGTGTTTGGTAGAATGCTTTTGGTGATATTTGGAATGTTTTCTATGTTCATTGTGATGTGTTTGATGTTTGATTTTGTTTTTTATTTTATACAAGGACTATTTTAAAAAGTTGTAAAAGTTTAGGGACCATTTAGTAAAACCTTGGATCTTAGGGTTAAAATGGTCTTTCCTACATCAAGTTACCTATTTAGGGTGTTTTCAGCATTTAAACCATTTTGGAGCTAAAATGTAATTTCAAAAAATTTAGGGCTTGGTTGTAATTTTTACGTTTTAAGTCATCTTTGATAGCTAAGTTACCAATTTGGAGTATAATTGTCATTTCATATCATTTTTGAATCATTTATGACCACCAGGGTACTTCTATGTTAAAGGTACACTTTAAGGATATTTTAGTAATTAACCTTAAAATCGAGTCCTTTATGACCACTGGGATACTTCTATGTTGAACTTACGTAATAGGGATATGTTTGTCTTTTTATGAAGTTTTCAAGTCTTTTAAGGTTATCAAGATGCTTTCATGATGAATGTAGTCTCTATGGGCATTTTAGTAATTTATATTAGAATCAAGTCGTATGTGATTATCATGATACTTTTATGTCAAATGTACACATTAAGGATAGGTTCATCCTTTCACATCCTTTTTGAATCCTTTAGGGTTATCAAAATACTTTCGTATTGAAGGTGTACCTAAAAGACATTTAGTAATTTTACTTTAAAACTGAGTCTTTTAGAGTTACTAGCATATTTTTATATCGAAGATATTTTTTAAGGGATATTTTGTTCTCTTTGATCAAACTCGAGACTTAGAGTCTAGTTTTGTACTTTTTATCAAAACTAGGTCTTAGGACAAATTTATATTATTTCTCATAAAATTGAAAGTTTTAAAATTAAGGCAATGTCTCCAAATTTAAGTAGTATGTGAAATTTCTTCCAACATATATAAGGGTTGTAGACACCCATTTTAGGTTCAGGTTCCATAATCCAATATTTGGAAAGGCCATATCCCTTTGAAAATTTTTATCTTTATTTAAAAAAAAAAAGAAAAGAAAGTTAAAATTGTAAATTTCCAATTCTATGACTAAATCTGTCAAGATTGAATTGAGATAAAGATTGATCAAAGATCATTAAAATCACGTTGCCAAAAATTTGTAAAATTAGAGTTGACATAGCTAAAATTGTGGGATTTGAATTCTAAATTTTGGAAAGGGATTTAGGGTTTTTAATTTTATTATTAATGCTTGGTCCACTAATCTCCCTATAAATCGGACCTAAGAATTCTAATTAGGGTGCACACACACTGAAAAAAAGGAGAGGAACGGTGGTCGCATAAATGTTTCAGAAACTTTTGAAAATTTTGGGAAGAAGATAAGGTACTTTTTCTTTTATAATTTTGTGTAAATATGTGTTTGGAACTAAAGAAATATTTCAAAAGTATTTTAGTTTTTTTTTTAAATTGGGTTTGTTTTTAGTATTTTCAATAAAAAGTAGAGGCTTTAATTTTTTTAAAAATTTTTTTACTACCTTTTAAAAGAGAAAGAATTTTAATATCAATTATAAAAAAAAATAAAACTTCCCAATGTCGTTGATTGAAAATTGGGAATTAATTTTTTTTTTGCCATTGCATCTAAATGTTTAAATCAAGTTTAGTACCATTTTAAAAAAATTAGATTAAAAAATTAATAACAAAGTGCTAATGGTGGGGCTGTTTGGTCCATACATCAAGACCTGCGGATGAACTTGCACAGGTCCCAACTTTTTATTTTTATTTATTTTTTTAGTCATTGCCTTATTTTCTTGCACAATCTTTTGGTTATATTGCTTTTGTATTTATTTCTATAGCATGATACGTTCATTCTTTACATTTTTTATAGAATACATTTATCTCCATTTTTGTGTATATATTATTTGTTTGCTTATTTATTCAATTGTTTTATTTAATTTGTATATTTTATATAATAACAATAGATTTCAAATCCATATAATAATTTGTTTTAAAAATAGACTACTTCATTAAAACTAATTTAGATTTTTCCAATAATGGAACTTGAAGATGTCGCAAACAGTTGTCTTTTAAGAATTTCCTAGGTGAGAAAGTTTTGCTAAATTCCACCAGCATGATGGAGTGTTTAGTCAATAATTTTCAATATTAAAGCTCTTAGTTAATTTTTATAAATAAAAAATTTTAATTAAATAGGAATAAAAATTTGAATTACTTCTCTACATAAAATTTTAAAATAAATCTGATGATGGAGCTTCTTCAAGGGAGCAAACGGATTTCTTTGAGTACTCTTGAGGTGGAGATATTTCTCAGAATTCCACCAGCATGATGGAGAATTTTTATATTTTCAATATTTAATTTTTGATTAAAAATAAATAATTAGATGATTAGATAAATTTTAGATTTTTTTTATTTTTCATAAAACATTAAAATGAATCCGATGATAGACATAATATAAGGAAGCAATGGATTTCCTTACAAACTCTTGAGGCGAGAAAATTTTTCTCGAGCATCCCACCAACATAATGGAGAATTCCTTAGAAAATATTTTCAATATTTAAATAATCAATTAATAAATCAAGACCTTTTAAACTGTAGGACCTTTAGTTCAACATTAGGCTAATTAGGTACTGTCTTTGTGACAGGCATTTTGAGGGTGCCAAGCTTCCCTATATGTAACTGAACTCTTGAATCTAGTTCTGAGTGTAGACCAGAACCTATTTTTTTAGGGTGCCTTAGTCAAGCTTAGGATAACCTTAAAAAAGAATAGATTCATATAGGTGATCTAATCACACCTTTTAAAAAGATTAGTGGCAACTCTTATCTTTTATGTCTAGCGGCCGAATTCGTATTGGCATGTTAGGATAGCTCAGCGACTCCGCTGGGGATGTTAGAGAGTCAAACCATAGTTAGCCTTATGATACTATAGGTCATTATAGTTAGTTTTAAAATGATCACTTGTTTATGTTTATTTGCTAATTTTTATTACATTATTCTTTTGCTAATGTTTATTCTTTGCTTCAATGCGTATGAAAATGTTAAGGGTTTGAATTGTTCCTTCGCACGAATTGCACAAATCATATCATAAAGCCCTAGACCTGAGCTTATCCTTTTTGGAGAGGGTAAAGTAACTATGCACTCGTGAGGTGTCAACCTCTGCATGGGCTAGCGAAACACTCTCAGGGTGTAGATTACCGAAGTTTTTATGAGGTAATAACCTTTGCAGTGGCTAGGGAAATACTCCTACTCAAATTGAACCTTTTTCGATTGAAGTCTATAATGGGTGAGGATCGAGGTGCCTTACTCATCCTCCATGGTTGAAGTAAGGAACAATTTGGGGACCTTTTTAGACTTGTCAAATACCTTAACCTAGCATGTAAATAACACTTAAAAAGCCAACTTTAGGATAAAGTCATGCCAACCCCTTTGTATAGAAATAACCCAAGATAGGACACATGAAGGAACATATCTCTCTTTTTTCAAGATGTATATTTTTTTTATGCTTATGCTTTTATTATTATTATTATTATTTTTCTAACCATTTTACTTTACTTTCTTTTCCTTTTCATGCACTCACATCATGATATCATTGGAATATCTTGCTATATAACTACTTTTGGTAAAAAAGGAACTTTCAAATAACTTCCATATTAAGCCTACCAAAGTTTGAATCTGCCAAGTACGAGTCCTCAGATGATTTAAAGGCTAGATCAAAAACGACTCAGCTAGTAGAAGGTGATTGTTTACTGATAAAATATGTCTCATCTCTCCTAGAAAAAGTCCACCTCAATCTTGCACAAAATGACCTAACTGATCTTATGAACATTTGGGAATCATGGAGTTCATTTAAGCAAAAAGCTTTTTGGGTAAAATATAGGGACATAGCATTACTTCTTTCGATTAAAATGGACAACAATTTGATAAAGGCAATAGTTCAATTTTGGGATCCTTCATACAGGTGCTTTGTATTCAATGAGGTAGATATGGTCCTAACTATTGAGGAATATTCAGAATTATTACACTTTCAAACTCCAAACTGCGATAAGATATTTTAAAAGAACAAGATGGGTTACTATCGGAAGCTTGCTGAAATGATATTGATTAATAAAATAGAGGTCATTGAAAAAATAAAAAGGAGGAAGCACTTGTATTCCTTGGAATTTCCTTCCAGACTATATCACCAAAAATCTCGAAGAGGAGGAGGTCGTGAGCATGATAACTTTGGCTATTTATAGAACGATCATATTTCCTAAGGTTTTAGGTTATATGGAGATTGCTATGGTAGAATTCATTGATCAAGTCAAACACCAAATAAATGCATCACCAACCATTTTAGCAGAAACAATTAGGTTTTTGAATCACTGCAGAAAAAATAGGGAAGGACGGTTTAATGGATGTGCATAATTGTTATGCATTTGGATGATAAGCCACTTTAAGTGCAAGGAAAGTAGATTTCATAGACCATTTGTCACTACAATGTTCCCATCAAGGAGTATGGTGACAGCACTTGGCCGAAACTAAAAACAAAAATTGAATGGGTATCATTTTTAAGAAGGTTGATAAGTCAAGATATGGTACGGAAGGCTCCTTAGATGTGTCACGATCAAACTTTATTCCAGTGTGGGGATTGGCCTTGGGTTCCACTTCCAGGTTTGTGGGGAGTTATCAGTTACACATCGAGTATGGTTTGAAGGCAAGTAGGCTATGAGCAATTTATCCCGATGACTCATGGGCTTAATCAGATGGACTTTGCTTACACATATAAAAGGGTTTTAGGAAAGAAAGAAGGCGTCATCAAAGCTTGAAAGAAAGCAATTCGAGTAGAGGGAGGGAAATTCATGAATAATACCTCCCTTAAATATTCGATGTGGCATATGAAGGGAGCCAAGGACATAGTGTTACCTTTTGAAGACAACATCAGTCATTTGGTCCAAGTTATGCCTCATGAACCTATGATAAGAATAGAACTAGGTAAGAGAAAACTGTAAGAAAAGAAAAATAAGGTA
>JAQSVH010175536.1:0-20905 GCA_029448705.1 Adansonia digitata
TGTTTCACGTAAGAAGAATGAAAACTATCTTTACCTATTTCATTGCTCGTTAGGTTTCTTTTTCTTATTCATTTTCTCTTAGCAAAAAATGCTACAATATCATTATTTTCTTTCTAAATTCTAAGTTCAAGGAAAAAAAATTATGACTTTTTCAAATGCTATCAATGTCAAAGGAATCTAGGACTGTTAAAACACAAGTACATATGGATTGTTCAAATGCTATCAATGTTGAAGGATTCAAGAAAGGTTAGAGCTTGCATGGGTGTTAGGTGTTAATGGGTCGAGCTATAATTTGGGAATCTTTTCTCTTGTTTAGGTTTGGGTTAGATTAGTTTGAAAGCCTATATTACTATTTAAAATAATAGTTAAAAAATTTATAATTATTTTTATATTAATATTTATAATTAAATTTTTTAAAAAATATTTTTTATTATGTAAACAGTAATTTTAGTTAAGTTGATCTAAATTACTAAAATGTTGACTCAAGCTCAAACCAACACTAGCTGGATCTGTTAGTCTAGTTGAGCTATAAACCTTTCAAATAGTCTAATCCTTACATCTTAGTTACTTATATGGGTTAATTGTGGTTGGTTTCCTTTATTTGTATATTTGCAAAGTTGGATAGTGTTTTGACTAGGCCTGTTAATGGGTCGAGTAGCCTACTGGTTCGAACAATATTGGGTTGGACCTAAGTAAGAATTTTTATAATTTGGTAGCCTGACCTAACATGAATTACTATTTAAGTAATAAAAATTATTTGTTTATTTTAGTTTCATTATAATTACTAATATAAAAAACTTTAATATTATTTTGAATAGTGCTATGAGTTCCCAAGTCAAAACTGGGCTTAGTTGGACTCGAGCCTATGTTAGGAAATAAAAAATTTTGAGTCACACCTTAGCTAGCTCATGAATACCTTTAGTTTTCACATACATTAATGTTAATTCATGTTGCATATTGCAATGTAGCCTCTAGTGGTGATAGATTACCTGAACATATATGATAAATGAGAAATTTAAATGAACTATTAATATATATGTATGTATAATATTATATATAACAATAGAAAAAAAAATTAGGTAACCCCTATTGTAAGACTCCATTTTGAATAATGAATGATAATTATCTTTTTGGTACCCAAATAGACAATAGTTATTTTAGTTTTGTTCTTTTGTCACTTGTTATTCCTTCCTTATTAAAGTAGTTCCTTGATAATCATATTACTTATAGTGATTTGAAACTTTTTTGGTCAGAATATATGATTTGAAGCTTAGCTAATGAGATTAGTGATTAATTTATTATTTATTCTTTTTTCTAGCAAAATGGATTGGATATATGATTCAGTTTTTATCTTATTGATTAATGAGAAATTCAATTTTGTTATAAGTTTATGATGACAACTCTTTCTAATAAAGAATTAGATTTTAATGGAATTGGTCAAGATTATGTTTCTCAAATTATTACAGAATTGACAGATAAAAATCATGATGAAGACAAGAATGAGAAAAATATAAATCAACAGTGTCTAGAACCATAGGAATGAAGTTTCAATCACTTGAGAAAAATATGAATCAACAATGTGTAGAACCATTTATAAGAATAAAGTTTCAATCACTAGAAAAAGCTTTAGGGTACTATACTAAGTATGCAAAGCAAGAAGGATTTAGGATTCGTAAGCCACATAGCAAAATCTCCAAAAATTTAAGAGATCATTGGACAAGAATTTGTTTGTTCAAAGTAATGTCATCATGCCAAAAAGTATCTTAAAATGAAAGATAGATTTCAAGAACCTCGACTAAGACACAAATAAGATACAAAGCCATGATTTATATGTCCAAAAAAGTTAATGATAAATGGTTAATTTCTAGATTTGTAAAAGATTAGAGTCATGAGTATGCTACTCCAAAAAGTGTTCAATTTTTACATATTTATAGAAAACAAACAAAAGTTTAACATTATTTTATTAACTTGATGATTGGAGACGTCTCTTTATTAGTCTAGCTAAGGACTTAGGAAGCTTATATATGGTTGGCTTAACTGAGCTTGATATTTAAATTATTTAAATAATAGAAGGCAAAAACAACTAGAAAAAACAGATGCATAATTAATGCTTATTTACTTCAAGAAATGCCGATCCAAGAATCCAAGGCTTTTAATGTAATATGAATAGATGCTAAAGGTTAAATATCAAATTATATTTAGGCTTAAATTAGGTGTAGGATGGCATATAAGTATTTTAGTGATGCTGTGGCATTTGATCCAACCTATTTATCAAATGGTATAAAATGTCATTTGTTCTTTTCATTGGAGTTAATCAAATCACCTTCATCAATCCATTTTATTTGGTTATGCATTGTTGTGGAATAAGACTAAAAAAACATTTCTTAATTATTAAACACTTGGTTGGAATTAATGTTATTAAGATATAACCATAAACAATGTAGTTGCAAAGGTTTTGCCACACACTACGCATCATATTTGTATGTGGTACACTAAAAGAAGTTTCTATAAAATCTCAACCATATTTACTGTTAATTTGATGATTTTAAGAATCATTTTATAAATGCATCCATTGTACATTATTTCCAGATGAGTTTGAATGAGAATGGATAAAGATCATTGAAAAGTGTGGTTTATAAGAAAATAGTAAACCAAAGAAGTTGTACTCTATTTGGGGAAAAATGATCCCTACTTACATGAGATAGAACTTTTATTTCAAAATGTCCATTACGTAAGAAGTAAAAGTATGAATGAGCATCTCAAAGATGACATCAAATTGACACATTGATGATTAAGATTATGATTCAGTATGAAAGGCTATTGATGCAAGATACAACAAAGATAGAGATAAATATTTCATAACAATGAATTCAAAATTAATTTTTGAAGACATTGTACCTAGTAAAGAAAGACGCTTAAGATATTCGAACAATAAAGATATTCAAAAATTTTAAGATGAAATTTTCAACAATATGTTGAAAAAATATGACTTTAAATTAGCATGTGTATAGTTACTAAGTGCATGAGTTTGACAAAGAGAAGCTAGAATATTTTGACATTTGTTGGCTCTTTAAACAACTGCAACATGTTCAATCATTTTTGATTTTATAAGCATTTTATGAATTGATAGTCTTGATTAAAAATAAGATGCACTCATTACCAAACCATTATACTTTAAATCAGTAGACAAAAGATGCTAGAAAGGAAAAGTTGAAAGCATACGAAATGAACAATTTGATAATGCTTTTCAATGACATTTAGCAGCGTTATAGCCTAGTTTTTGGTGCTTTCAAATAAAAAGTCTTAAGATTTCAAAAATATTATGATATGGCAATTGAAAGTTTACAATGATTATTTGAAGAGTTTGATGCCTTGAAAATTGAAGATAAGAAGAGTAGTTGTGTTGACATTTTGATAAGTAAGAATTCTCTTAAAGATGTTGTCTTAAATAACATAACCTTGCTTATCCCTAAAGACTAAAGGAGCTATAAGGCAACAAAGTATCCCAAAAAACATGTTTATACCATGAACAAAAGGGTTATACAAAATGCACTTGTCTAGTATAAAAGCAATTGACTTAATCTTTAATGTTTGATGCTTAATGCTTTTAGTTTTATTTTTATAATTTTAAGTGATAGGCATTTTTTTTATAAAATATATGAAGCATTTTATAATCTTATACTTTTATTTTTTTTAAATTATGCTTTTAGTTAAACGATGTGTCAAATCTCAATGCTGTTAAAACTTTTTATTCCATTCAAACAGAAGAGATAATAATGATTCTAATTTTTTAACTTTGTTAAAACATATTATTTAAAATATTAAAAGCAATTTTTTTTGGTTTTTATCAATCTTATTTCAACTATGAATGACTTGAAATATTCTTGAAAAAAAATCCATTTTTACGTCTGTGCTTTAACCTGTCTCACATTTAACTTCCTATGCTTTGTTTTATTGACATTTAAATCTCAAGTGGTTTGGGCTATAGACAACAGAAGGCAATGTCGTTAGATTGTAGCCACTATGCCAAATAAATCTTTTTATAGCAAATAGGAAATGCTACAAAAAAAAATGCTTCAATAGAGTAACAACATCACTTTCACATGCATTTTATATGTAGTCATAGTCTAAACCTTTAACAACACTTTTGTACACATGCAACAACATTTCCTAGAATGGTGTAATTTTACACTATAATAACAATTTTTCACCTTATAATTCTGCAAATTGCTACCAAAAGACTTATTTCATAGCACTTAAAAGGTGTTATTATAAACAATTTTTAAAGCAAATTTCCTAAACTTTTACCATTGGTTTTAAAATTTTGTTGTAGGATTATCATACTAACATATTTTTTAAGTATTCTCATATGATAACCAAACTAGCATGTAGAAAGCCATTGAGCTTTTTTTTAAAATAAAAAACATTATAAATAGTATTTTAACCACATTCATGTATTGAAAGTAATCAATTTTTATTATTAAAACAACTTTATTATAATATCTATTAAAGAATGAAATCTAAAGAATAGAAGAATGAAAAAAAACTCCACCTCTTGACAATAACTTTAACATGAAAAGATCCATAAGCTTATACAAATTTTTAACTATCATTATTTAAAAGTCATTAGAAATAGTTGATTACATCAAATTTAAAAGAGTATGGATACTTAAACATTAAGCATCCAAGAGCACATACACTACAATAGTTGTTTGGAACTTTTGAAATAAGGATTTTATATTTATTCAATGAAATAGGAAAAAAAACACCTATTCAACTATTTAATCGAGTGAAGTGACCTTGTACATACTTGTTTGTAGAAGTTGAAAAAGCTTATGCATGCCTAGAGTGCTCACTTGTTAGAAATTGAAACAAAGTGCATGTGTTTAAAGGTATGAAAACAACAAAACTAACCTAGAAAACACTTTTACTTAAAGCCATAGATGAAAATAAAATAAAAGAAGGATAACTCAATAAACCAACATTACAGCTTAAAAACCTTTAGGCTCGGGAAAGTAACAAAGTTGGTTAAACATACCAGCGTCAGACACAAACTTGTATCTGCAACTCACAGCTACGTTCGACTAACATAGTATAGAACAAACATATGAACCAGATCATTGGTTAAATAAACTTACAATCTGTGAACTCATGCACTCAGATATTTATTAAAGCTAATAATGGTTTGATGTTGTGTATTGAAGTTGTTGATGCTTTTCTTTAAGAGGTCAAACAGAGGTGTGGCCTGTAGTACAAAGGAAGTTAGAGGGGTACCGTAGTTAAGACTCTGGGGCATTTTTCGATGGTTAAGTTAGTCTTAAATTTTTAGGGATTAATACAATGTTAAAGATTAAAAAAGAAAAGATGCTCTTACCTAGGTTTTGTTTACCCTTTTATAGGCGTTGTTGGGGGGACATGCTGTCAGATAATGTTATGGAAGGATGGTTAGCGTTGAGCTAGCTGTCAGGCTATCATGTCTTGTAGCCGAACCTGTCAGCTAGTCACCATTCAAAGGGAGGTGTCAATCCTGAGGTCATGCTGTGGTCGAGTGGTTACATCCATGTCTCCTGGTGTTTTAGCAATCAAGGAATAGCTTGGTCATCTTTTTGATTGAAATGGGTGTCCGGGTGATGGCGTAGATTGTTGATTGTTCGAATGGCATAACAATTGTCTCTTTTTATGGTAAAAAAATGGTCATAAAGTGACTACATTTTGGCCATTAGAAGGTAATGCATGGCACGTGTAGACATGGGAATTTAAATTTAAATGTACGAGTTGTCAGTTATTACTGCGAGCACTACCTTCTAGTATGGTTTCAAGGGCAATCTAAAAGGACGAGCATTGTATAGAGAAGTCAAAAGAACAAATTTTAAAAGAGGTGACCAGTAGTACGGACGATGTAAATAGGGTTGTAGAGTTAAAAACAGAGCCCGTAGAGAGGTTTGGGTGTTCATCAACATGCAGACTATTCGAAGGTGGATGCATGACCGAAGTTGGGACTCAGAAAGGTATGAAGTGTTAGAGGCAAGTCAAGGTGAGAGAGTGACATTTGTCGAAGGGGATAGGGTGGCCTTCTACTTATATATCTTTAACAAGGCTTTCACTTACCCTTGAAACCATTTTTTTGTGCACTCTTAAGAAGGTACAATATGTCGCTAAATCAGCTGAAGCCAAATAGTTAGGCGATCATTGTTACTTTTTGGTTTGCAAGGAGAAATGGTGGCTATCATCCATAGGGGTTGTGAGAGAGCTTTATTTTTAAACAGAGATGATCTGTGTTTATACTTCTTGCAAGTCAAGAATGAAATAAATTTATGGTTGATCTTTCATTAAATGCCCATTTAAAAAGGGACCAATATTTCATTATTAGGAAAAAAAGGGCACGACATGAGGGTTCCCCATTAAGTGGAGCCACAAATTGCCATCAAGCAACGATAGGCCATACCTAAATGATTATGAACTAGAGCGAATAGAGTTTTTAAGGGCAGCCAGGTTAGTTGCAGGAGGTATTTGACATTACGTAATAAGTAGGGATACAATGCAGGGTGAAATCTACTGGATGTGCTAAAAAAACTGGTGCTTGTGCTAAGTCAGTAAAAAAATAGCATCTTTTAAGAAAGTAGAGGGATATGGCTGGTGAGTTTGCTAAGTGCATGGGTGATGGGTTTATCGTGTTACGTAGTGTTACTAATGATTTGGTACATGTGCAGATGAGGTTGTGATAGAGGAAGGTATTGAGGATGTGATGGAAGAGCCAAAAACATATGGGGAGTCTATTGGTGGGCATATAGTGGAAGAGGATGTGGATGAATCGGCTGGTGGTCACCGTAGTAGGGAGGGTGTTGAGGGTCAACCATCTAGCCCCATGAGTGAAGAGGGTATTTACTTTGGTACTGTCTCCTGACAAAGAGTGTTGTAACTGATATATCGTTACGTTTTAACAGGGATGGACGCCATACAGGTAGCATTAGCAGAGTGAACAGCGAAGCAGACGGTTATGGAAAGTATAGCTATAGGTTAATGCAAAAGGAAGCGTAAGGCAGGCATTGAATGGACAGATATGGCTATGCCCTAAACAGTGATCGTGGGGCAAAAGGGTGGGGTGATAGCTTTTTCTACTACAGCGACCGTCATAGTACCAGCAGCACCTTTAGTTGTGGGATCCAAATAGGCTGGCTCCAATAGTGGTCCTATCCTGACGAGTGGAGGGTTATCACAACCGTTTAGGATGATGAACGGTGCATTTACTAGGACACGCTTGGTTCTTGATGGGTTAAGTGCTGGTAATCAGGTTGGATCGAGAATTCTAAAGGAAAAAAAATGCCTAACTTTAAGTCTGCTTTCAAATGGGTAGTAAAGGGCTAGCCCTAAGTGACAAGAATTCTTAAAAAATAAAGCCCTGTATAGAACATGAACGTAGTCTTGATTGGCCTAGTAGAGGTAAGAAGCATGTGATATTGAGAGTGGCTAATTCGTTAAGAGATGGTCGTGGTTTTAATACTTGATGTGTTTTTGGATGCAGGCGCTACACTACCACACCACATACATATGCCAGATAAATGGCTGGCATGAGAAATTCAATCAGCAAGCAATAAAAATAATGGAGTTGGATGGCCAACTAGGAAAGTCCAAAGAGATGAATGCTAAGTTGAGGGCCTCTTTAAAAGAGATTGAAGAGAAACAACTGGTCAAGATTGCGGAGTTGCTTCTAAAGGTGAAAAAAGCAAAAGTGACAACTATAGATTCAACAAAAAAGATAGAAGAGCATGAGGTAGAGTTACGATCTACTAGGGTCAAGGCCAACGAGTTAGAAGTTGATCTTGGCGAAGTGAAGGCTTGTCATCGGTAGAAATAAAAAAGGTAAGAGGAGCAAATTTTTGATAAGTTATTTTTTGCTATGGATTCATATAAGCGGAGTGGTATCTATAGGGTTTAACTTTTGCGTGGCTTTTTTGATTTGAGAGCAATCGACTTAGGTTAATTATGCTTACCGCGTGAAGGGTTTTGACATGTTAATGCCCAGCTAGCAAGAAAAAGAGGAAGGACAAGCAAATGATGCAGCATTCATTACTCATGCTATAGAAGATACTAAAGCTGAAGAGGATGGTGATAAGGCTATTTACTAGGTTGTTTCATCTACTAGGGATAGTAGATTGTGCTTCCCTCCTTTTTTTTTGTATGTATATGGTCTTATGGTTCATGAATAAAAGATTTCATTAAGTTTGAATGATTCTTGCCTTTATGTTCATTTGTAAACTTTGTTTTGAGATATGCAAGTGTAACTGTGATTATGATATTTGTTGTGAAGGTCATTTAGATGACTAGTAATGTTTGTGCTTTATAAGATGGTTGCCATAATGGAAAATAAGTAATTCGTTGTCATGATTTGAAGGGCTTTTATAGCCATTTAAGTGACTCGGTGTTGCCTAGTGAAAATAATAAGAAGGCCTATGTTACTGTAGCGGCAAACAAATGACTTAGTGTCATGCTTTGGGGGGCCTTCATTGCCATTTATGTGATTTGGTGTCATGTGCAGAAAATAAAGAAAAGAGCCATAGGGGTAACGATGACTCATTGCATGCTCTAGGCTTTAGTGGGCCATAAAGGACTAGACATTGCATAAAGAGAAGAAATGAGAAAATAGAGGGCCTTAGTGGCCAGAAGCAATAAGTTTCTATGAAAGGTATGCACAAGTAGTATTTCTTTAAGTGGACAGCGTTCCAAGTTTTAGGAATTGTTTTTCTAGCCATATCTACTAACTTGTATGCTTTAAATTAGGAACCTTAGATATTTGATATGAGCCTTCCCATTTAGAGATAGTTTCTTCTATTCACTAGCTGGTCGACTTGCCTCATAACTGCAGAGAACTAGGTCACCAACTTAGAATTATCTATTACAGACTCGTTGATTATAATATCTGAAGGACTGTTGTGCCCTTACTGCCATTTTGATGGCAGTGTCTTCTCTAGACTTTTCTAATAAATCTAGGTTTGCCTTTAGGTGTTTTGAGTTGAATCGATCATCAATGTTACTGGTGCGTAAGCTGTTGACTTCTATTTTGATGGGGATGACTGCTTCAGTACCGTAAACAAGGTTGAATAGGTTCATTGCAGTTGCTTAGGTTTTTGTTGTTCGGACACCCAAAAAATGCCTGGTGTCTCTTCTGCCCATTTGGCCTTTGCATCATCCAACTTCTTTTTTAATGGCTATAAGATATTTTTGCTCATAGATTCTACCTGGCCATTTGATTGGGAATAGGCAACTAAGGTGTAGACCAGATTAATATGGAACTTGGTACAGAAGTCCTATAGTTTATTGACCGAAAGTTATTTTCCATTATCGTTTATGAGCACACTGGGTATGCCGAATCAGTAGAGGATGTATCTCCAAATGAAGCTCTCCATAGTTTTGGCAATGATAATAGCAACGGGTCTAACTTTTACCCATTTAGTGAAATAATCGCATGCAACGATTAAGAATTTCCATTGACAGGTCACTAGAAGAAAGGGACCTAAGATGTCGATCCCCCAAACACAAAATAGCCATGGATCAAAAATCTATTTTAGCACTGCTATAGGTTAACAAGGGATTAAAGTGAATAGTTGACATTTGTTACATTTCTCGATAAGATCTATTGCGTCTTTTCTCATTGTAGGCCAGAAGAAACCTTACCTAAGAATTTTGAGTGCCAAGGCTCTTGCTCTTAAGTGGTTTCCATAAACACCTTTATGTATTTCTCTTAATACATAATCTGATTTTGAGGGGGCCAGACATCTGAGTAAATAGAAGGTGAAAGATTTTTTGTATAGGACATTGTTGATGATTGTGTATCTGGTGGCCCTCTTTTCCAAGTGCGTTCAGAGCAACGAGTCTACTGGAGTTTTATTATATTTGAGAAAAGAGATAAAGGGTGTCATCCAATTTTCCTTAACATCGGTCACGATTTCATGTATGTGCCTGTTATAACTGGGTATCAAAACGCACTTGAGTAAGATCTTTCCTTTAGTGGAGAGTTCCATAGTACTTGCCATCTTAGATAAGCAGTTAGCCTGACTATTCTTTTCTTTAGGAATTCATTCAATGGTGACATGATCGAAGCTTCTGGATGGCGTTGTGATTACATCATGATATTTGGCGAGCAGTCATCTTTCACTTCATACACTCTGTTGACTTGGTTGGTCACCAACTATGAATCTATAGAGCAACGAGGCGGTTAGCTCCAAATGCCTTGCCCAGTTCCATCCCAGCAATTAGTGCTTCGTACTTGACCATGTTATTTAACGTCGCAAAGTGAAAGAACAATTCGTATTACCACTCTTATCTTTGCGGGTCGAGCTATAAGACATCTATTTTTGATTTTTCTTTTTTGGACGTATAAAGTCCAAACTTTGACTTACTTATAACCTAGAGGCTCTGTTGTTGTAGTTACCAGTTTAGGATTGCTAGTGGCTGATATTTCATTTAGAGACAATTCTTTAGACTTTTGGAATGAGCATTCGACGATAAAATTGGCTACGACTTGGGCCTTGATTACCATTCTAGGGCTGTAAGTCAAGCCCATTCGCTGAGTTCTACACTCTATTAGATCATCCACTTAGCTGAATCTACCTTGAGAAGGACTTTTTTTATGAGGTGCTCTATCAGAATAGTAATGGGATATGTTTTAGTACTATCTTAGTTTTTTTGTGGCCACAATGAGGGCCAAGACCAAATTTTCTATCCTGGTATAGCTAATTTCTCCAGCTTAGAATGCCCTACTAACGTAATAAACATGATATCTTGTTTGGCTTCCTCTCGTACTAGAATGGCAATGACAGTCTTATCAAAAGCTGTAAGATTCCCATACATCTGTTTGCCTTGCTTAGGGCTTATTAGCAGAGGTGGCGAGCATAATACTTTTTTAGATTGTCGAAGGATTGTTTACATTGTCTATCCATTTGTAACTAGTCGCTCTCTTGAGTAGCTTAAAAAAGTGCAAACATTTGTTAGCAGATTTAAAAATAAAGCGATTTAGTGTAGCTACTCAACCTGTTAACCATTGTACTTCTTTGTTTGATTTGGCGGGCTTATCTGAAGTATTGCACTTATCTTTTCAAGGTTCACCTCTATCCTACGTGAGAAGATTATGAATCCCAAGAATTTACCGATGGTGGCTCTAAACACACATTTGAGTAGGTTGAGCTTCATTTTATACTTATGAAGTATTTGGAAAAACTTTATCAGATCACCAATGTGATGCTAGAGGGAAGAACTTTTGACCAACATGTTATCCATGTAAATTTCCATGGATCGCCCTATTTGGTGTTTGAAGAGCTTATTAACCAGCTGTTGATATATGGCTCTGACATTTTTCAGGCCGAAATGCATAGCCCAGTGACAAAAAATGCCATCTTCAATGATAAATGTTGTCTTTTCTTGGTCTGGTGGATCTATTTTCACCTGGTTGTACTTGGAGAAAGTGTCCATGAAGCTTAAAAGCTTATAGCATGTAGAGGCATCAACTAGCCAGTCAATAACCGAAAGTGGATAATTGTCCTTTAGCCAAGCTTTATTGAGATCAGTGAAGTAAATACACATTCACCATTTCCCTGTAGCGTTTTTTACCATGACCACATTTGCTAACCATTTAACATACTTGACTTCTCGGATATACTTGGAAACCAAAAGCTTATCTACTTCCTCACGAATGATTGTAAATCAGTTTAGGGCAAAACAACACTTTTTTAAACCAATGTGGTCCTAAGGTCAACATGAAGCGAATGCATGATGATTGTTGTGTCTATTCCTGTATATCAGTCGTTGACCAAGTAAAGGCATCTGCATTATTATGAAAGAATTTTACTATGAGGCTTTTTTCTTGTAGACTAAATAAGACCCAATGCTAGCGGATAATTCTATGTTTGAATCATAAAGGGCTACTTCTTCATTTCTTCTGTTAGTTGAGGCTTGTAATCGTCAAATCCGTTCCAATCATCCGGCTTTCGAGTATGAGAGCCTATGATTGGGTAAGCTTAATTATATTGACTGCTAATTATGCTGCATCGTGTTGCAGATTTTGGTGAAAGGGCTTGTCTTGTGATAAGTTTGATTGATAGGGTAACGTAATAGGTGAAGGGCTGATCAACCACCAAGAAGTTGACCATAGTGGTGATTATGTGATCATCATAGCCTAACGTAATAGGCAATGTGGTTGTCCTTTTGACAAGGATTGACTGGTTGGAGAACTCGTAGATTGGGGAAGATGGTGTTAGGTCACCATTGTCAAATCCCATTTGGTAGAACGTATCCCATTGAAGAACTTTGACTACGTTGCCATTGTCAATGAGGATCCCATTCACTTGGTAATTGCCTATGTTGGCAAAAATGATGATCAGGTCATTTTCGCTGTCAAATAAAAGATGAGAGTCTACCTCAGTGAAGCTTATTTCCCATTAGGGTTGTTTGAGATGTTTAAGAGTTACATCCACTGCCATTATGCTACGTAAGTGGGATTTATGTTTTGACCTACTGGTGGCCCACTTCTCTATTATGCTAACAATTACGTTTATGACTTCCATAATTGACCGTTTATTTGGCATGACTTCTTGTGCCTGTTAGGCGAATGTGCTCGATCTCTATCGCTGGCTCTTTTTTTAATAAACTGCTTGATCACTTCTTTTCTTACTAGTGATTCGATTGTATTTTTTAGGCTTATACAATCTTTCATGATGTGACCTATGTCATTAAGGAAGTTTCAACATTTTTTGGGGTCATGTTTGCTGCAGTAGCCTCTAATTGGAAAAAATGTTGCTTAATTAAGCCATCTCGCATTATAGTATTGAGGATTTATGATCTGAAGGTGGTGATGAGGGTGTATGACTCGTACTTGGTATAGGGTGGCATCCACGCCCATTTCTGCTGGTTTAAGAGTTGTTTTGTGATTGATTTTTTTAGGCGTCTCTTGAGTGTCTGGGATCATGGTGATCGACTCGTTTGTTAGGCCTGGTGCTGTGATCGCCCTTTGAGCCTCTGTCCCATTACTAGACTTTTCTACTTGCAATTTCAATCTTCTCAACTTAGATGGTTTTTTGTGCCTTTTCGTAAAGCTAGTATAATTTGGTAGGTTATGCATCAATAAGGGCACACTTCAGGTAATTATGGCAGACGCCTACTATAAAAGCCTGGATAACCCATTCGTCATTAAGATCATGTACCTTTAGAGTCATGGTATTAACATGCTTAACATAATCCTAAATGGTTTGGTCATGATTCTGTTTGATTACCATTAAACTGACAAAAGTTCTGGAGGCTATCCTACAACTGTTGAAATGGGCGAAAAAGTTCCTACCCAATTGATCGAAGTTGGTAATTGAGCTTGGGTTAAGGGAATACCACTACGTGCAAGCTGTCCCTTAAAATGTTGTTGGTAAAATGCGGCACTATACTGCGTTTAGGACATCGTACAAGTTATGAAATACGAAAAAATGATTTAAGTGGTTCGCTAGGTCAGTTTTGTTGTCATAGATGTTAGGGGAAAGCTTGATTTTCCCAAAGATGAGACTTGACAGATGGCAACCAATAAAGGCTTTTGATTTCTTGTTTGAGGGTGATGACTTATTGGGCAAGGTTTGAATGCTAAGATGGTAGATGGGGGTCACCGGTATAATAAAAAGTTCCTAGTGGCATCTGTCATAAAGCTGATGTGGAACAAGAACTTTTCTCGGACATTTAGCAAGCTAAATGGTCTGGTGCCACAGGCCTATCTTATGGTTATGGGTTTAGGAGGTTTTTAGTGGGTTGAACTGGTCAGTTGATTGGTTGCATTTTGGATGTTAGTTTGGGAGTTTATGAGTTAAGCTAGCTGGATTTGAGATTATTGGATGGCGGCCAACTACTTGCAATGGCATAGAATTAGGCTTAGCAGTGGGCATGGTAGTTGGGATGTCCTGTCAATAATGATAGGGCAGGGAAGGTCATTGTGTATATTGGTGGTGGTGTGGTGGTATTAAAATGGTTGACTGGAGGGGCTGGGGCATCCACAAGCATGTGAGGGACGTTAGTGGTTATAGTTGTAAGGATAGTCGTGGTTGCATTGCTTGGGCCTACTAGTTGCCTATGGTGGGGGCAACAATGGTCATTGGTGGGTTTAGCCTTAATAGATTCTGATAATAAGCAAGATGTGAGTAGATCAATCAAGAAGGCACGGGTATGGATATCTGAAGGTGTGACGAACTGGGGATTGTGGGGGTTGGTTTGGTTGTGGTTTGCTTTGCTATTTTTGATAATGATGAAAGGATCTGTGGGATAGTATCAGCATGCTGGTTAGCCATGGTTTTTTATTCTATTTCCCACATATGGCATCAATTGTTGATGCTCTCATTTGAGAGGTCGAATAGAGATATGGCCTGTAGCATAAAGGGAGTCAAAAGGGTACCAAAGTTGGGACTCTAGGACACTCTCTGATGTTTAAGTTAGTTCTTAGATTTTTGGAGATTAATACAATATTAGAGATTAGACAAGGAAATATGTTCTTACCTGGGGTTTGTTTACCCTTTTATAGGCGTTGTTAGGGGGACATGCTGTCAGATAACATAATTAGAGGATGGCTAGCATCGAGCTAGCTATTGGACTATCATGTTTTGTAGTCGGACTTGTCAGTTGGCTACCATTCTGATGGAGGTGTCAGTCATGAGGTCATGCTATAGTCCGGTGGTCACATCTATGTCTCTTTATGTTTTGGTGATCAACAAATAGCTTGGTCATCCTTTTGGTCGACATGGGTATTCGAGCGATGGTGTAAATTGCTGATCATCCTAATGGCATAACAGAAGTCATACTACATACTAAGAATAGTCACAAACAAAAATGATGAGTTCAAAGGGAAAAGAAAAAAAAAGTAAATTTTATTTGAAAAAGCTCCAAACAAAGTTTTCATCCTTTGGAACTCTTGTTTTGCATCAATATGAAGCATGACTTTTTAGCAACAAGGAAAGTTGGTATCATGATTTTTTAAAGAATTATTGCAACAAGCTGAGGTTTCAGCGTAATATTTGTAAGCTAGTTTATAAATAATTTTTTTCTTTAAGAAAATGATCATGTTTATAAAAAAACACTTGAGTTGAATCTTAAGATATGGCTTTATAAATTGCCTTACTTGTTTGGAAGGGCTTTTCGAAGTTTATAAGTGTACTATAGCTAGATTCAAGATCCCTTCGTATTACATCCAAAAATCAAAAGACAAAGAAAAAGAAAAAGAAAAATAGAGAGAAGTATCATTAATGTGTAATTTGAAGAGATGACTAGCTAATTATACTTTACAAGAATAAAAACTTTCACAAGAATTAAGAAAATAATAGCCAAGGAAAAAACAAGATGATTAAACTAATTTCACTTATAGTTTTCTATATAATCATAGTGGACTTAGAAGGTACATACCATTTTCATTTACTTTAGCTAGAAATAACTGCTAAAAAACCAATTGAAACTCAACTTGCACTTAAAAAAGGTACATTCAATAATCAGTAACTTTCAAACTATTTATAGCACCATAATGAGCAATAGCACGATGCTAAACGGATTTGTCTTGTAAAATGTTTAGCTGGCATTCGACTAATAGTTGACTACTTTGTTCCATGCCCATTGGCATATTTGTTTTATGGTGATCGCAATTTTACCAATTTGGATAGCTGACAGAAACTTTGAGATTAAAACCTAAAACTCATTAACTTTAGCTAGAAATAACTGTTAAAAAACCAATTAAAACTCAACTTGCACTTAAAGAAGGTACATGCCATCATTAGTAACTTTCAAACTAGTTACAACACCATAATGAGCAATAGCACGATGCTAAATGGATTTGTCTTGTAAAATGTTTAGCTGGCATTCGACTAATAGTTGATTGCTTTGTTCCATGCCCATTAGCATATTTGTTTTATGGTGATTGCAGTTTTACCAATTTAGATAGCTGGCAGAAACTTTGAGATTAAAACCTAAAACTCATTTACTTTAGCTAAAAATAAATGCTAAAAAACCAATTAAAACTCAACTTGCACTTAAAGAAGGTACATGCCATCATCAGTAACTTTCAAACTAGTTACAGCACCATAATGAGCAATAGCATGATGCTAAATGGATTTGTCTTGTAAAATTTTAGTTGGCATTCGACTAATAGTTGACTGCTTTGTTCCACGCCCATTGGCATATTTGTTTTATGGTGATCATAGTTTTACCAATTTGGATAGCTGACAGAAACATTGAGATTAAAACCTAAAAGGGGACGACAGAAAAAAGAAACAAATTCATGAGATAAAAAGAAAAAGTTTACACTAATTTTACAAAAAAAGGGAAGAACTTCACATTATCCAATAAAAATATTAAACTTCTAGATTTAATTCTTGTCATGAGTGAAACAAAAAAGCAACTAGGATAGAAGACCTCAAAAATGGATGTAGTTATTGGGGGAAAATGGTGCTTCTGTGTTAGACACTAGGGCAACATTTATATGACACTGTCAATTTTTTATTAAACTTATATATTCTATAATTATCCTTTGATGCATGGATTAAAATGGTCTTACAGCATAATAGTCAAGGAAAAGTTTACTACAATCGCCAATGTTCTTTGTATCTACAGTAGGTCATGAGTATCCTCAAACTAGAAAAAGCTCAGTAGACATGAAAAACACATTGTGGACACCTAATTTGTTCAGGCCCCTTTCCATGCAAAGGTTGAAATACACCCATCTCTCTTTTCAAACCAATTTCTGACATCCTGGGACTTAATTAGAAGATAATAAAATAAGAATAAATTTTTTTTGGGGAAGGTTTGATATACCTAAGGTCCAAATTAAAAAAAAATGTAAAAAATATAAAAAAATGTCATTTTTTTAATTCATAAAGGTATATTGATACATTTCATTAATATATTGATACATCATTATGTTCTGGTCATTCCAAGCTTAGAACATGCATTACATCGATACAAAGTCATATTGCATCCATAAAATGTCCTTTTTTATGGATTTTTGGTTATGGAACTGACTGTATCGATACAAAACACCAATATATAGATACTACATGAAAATTTTCATCACAAACAAGCTTTTTCACCCAAGTTTTTTTTTTTTTTTACATTTCTTTCTTCTAATGGCGATGGATCACTTCATAATCACACCAGAGGTCCTCTTCAAACATTTTTACATTGAAACATAAGCATGAGAACAACTCACATTGATTAATCCATTAAAGCCTAAGTAAACTTACGATAAATATGTTTAATGCTTTAATCATACTTGGAAACCAAATGGCATCAGTTTGATTATTTTCTAATTATTTCAAGTTTAGTTCAACTAAAATTCAATGGAGTGCTATTTTAAGTTAGAGTTAAAAGTTCTTTCTTACATGGAAACAAGATATGAGTATATTGAGTGGGGGTTTCTTTGAAGCCATGTAGCTGAGATTGTCCACCAAACTTAGCTGAAACCATGTCACATTTAGGAGGACTCCTACCCTTGATCAGATCACCTAAAGTTTAAAGGTATTGCTTACAAGCAAGCTTGGGTGAGTCTTAAATAAAATAGCATGGGGGTGAGAAGTAATTAGCCAAAGGAGGTTTTTAATGACCTTGGACATCCAAAATAGAGGGCGCTGGTTTTGAGCAAAAAAATCCAGAAAAGAAAAAAAGAAAGAAAAAATAAAGGAAAAAAGGAAAATTTTCCTGAAGTCTAATCGAAGGTGGTTTCTTCACTTGTTTTCTACTTCATTTTTGATATTTTTCTTTTCATCTTATGTGAGCTTGAGGAACCTAAGCCATGCTTAGGTGATGATTTGAGCCAAAGGTGTAAAAACCATGATTATAGCCAATGTTAAGCTATAATCTTCAAATGTTTTCTTTTGGTTTTGTTTAATGATTTTTGTTAAAAGTTTCTTAAAAATCAACTTTCTATCATGAAAAACTTGTTCTCATAGATTTCAAAATAAATTTGCATAATTAATGGTTGATTTTAGCATGTTGTTTTCCCTATTCTTGCCTTTGTTAGTTATCCCATGCCATGTATTTTACATGTTATATATGATTCATGCATTTTAGGGTATTTTCATGCATTATAATCATGATTTATATGTCTATGCATTTTTCATGGAAATATTATAAAAATACCATACATGTTAGTAAACTTACGCATGTTCTTGTTGGTGAGCTATTTTATATTTAATATCATATATGACATGCATTCTATGATATTTTCATGCATTATGATAGTGATTCATATGTTCATTCATTTTTCATAAGACTATTATGATTATGACTATACCACATGCACGATGTTAAATCCATGCATTTTCATATTGATGACGTATTTTGCGCATAAAATTCATATATGATGTCAATCTTGTGTATTTGTTAAGAAAAGATGTTTATGGGTGTATTTATGATTTTAAAAACCATAAGTGATCATTTTTTGTAATTTTTCTATGATGTTTTCATGCATATTAAAGATTATTATGCAATTTCATGCATTTTAGGTCCATTTTAGTTATTTTTCATGATTTAGGGGGTTATTATGTAATTTTATACATTTTAGCACCATTTTAGTCATTTTTCGCGATTCAAGGGTTACTATGCAATTTCATGCATATTTGCATCATCTTAGTAATTTGCCATGATTTAGGCCATTAATATAATTTCATGCATTTTAAGGTCATGTTAGTAATTTTTCATGATTTAAGGTTATGTTAGTAATTTTTCATGTTTTAGAGACTTTTATGTCATTTCATGCATTTTAATGTCATTTAAGTAGTTTTCCATGATCTAAGGGACTTTTATGCAATTTCATATACATAAGGTCATTTAGGACATTTTCTATGATCTAAGGCCTTTTATCTATTTTAAGCATGTTAGGGTCATTTAGGTCATTTTTCATTATTCAAAGGCTATTATGTAATTTTATGCATTTTTACATCATTTAAGTAACTTGCTATGTTTTAGGACCATTTATGCAATTTCATGCATTTTAAGGTCATGTTAGTAATTTTTCATGATTTAAGGGTTATTATGTAATTTCATGCATTTTTACGTCATTTTTGTCATTTGCTATGATTTAGGGCCATTAAGGTAATTTCATGCATTTTAGGGACATTTTAATTATTTGCCATGTTCTAGGGACTTTTATGTCATTACATGCATTTTAATTTCATTTAAGTCATTTTTCATGATCTAGGGACTTAAATATAATTTTATGCATTATGATGTCATTTAGGTCATTTTTCATGACTTAGGAGTTATTATGCAAAATTTCATGCATTTAAATCATTTTGTATGATTTAGGGACCATTCTATGATGTCCATGCATGCTAAATCCATTTAGATTATTTTTCATAATCAAAAGATCATTTTGCAATTTCATGTCTGTAATATAGAGTCATTTTTATGATTTTTTTTAATTTAATATGTTTATATGTTGTTTATAATATAACATTTTTTCAAAACTCTAAGGCAATATCTCTAAGTTAAAATAGTCTATATATGTGCTTCTAGTATATAAAAGTCACATTATTGATTATTTTGTACAAAAGAAAATCCTCTTTAAACAAGTAAATTGAAGTTTTCAATTTTTTTCAAAAATAAAACTTTCGTATTTCTTTAGGTTTTCTGGAAGGGTATAGAAAACATTTTAATTTTCAAAAAATATAAAAACCTTATTTACTTAAGATGAAAAAATAATATTAATTATAAATAATTTTAAAAAAAGAGAATTATAATTAAATATAGAAAAAAATTAAAATTAATCATAATTGAGACTTTAGTCATACATAATTAAGAAGTACCAATTCCTGGGCATAATGAGAAGGATTGAACCTTACTCGTGATTGTATCCAACTCCTAAACTCTTTCATGTGAACTTTGGTATAAGCATAGACCTTGGAGCTCATTTTCAAGTGTTTCGTAACCCTTAAAATACAAGCCCTGATAGGTAACTAATCTCACCTAGCCAAAACTAGGTTAGTGGCTACTTTGAATTATTTGGTCATTCGTAATGACCACTGATAGTTAAGTTGGGCTAGTGATTCATCAAACAATTAAGTCTTGTCCCAATAGGAGAACATAAAATTTATTTATTTGAGTCTAATGTGTCGGATCCATATTCAGCACACTACCATATAGAAAAAAAGTATTGTATAGGAGAAAAGGTATATAGTGATGAACAAATCATCCACAAAGCTTTTTGTTCTCTTTTTTTTTTTTTTTAAGTAAAGAGTTTGAAAGTACAAACATGATTTGCATAAAATTCTCACTATAACATGATTTTCAAACATCTTGTAGTTCAAGAAAATAAAATCTCATAACACAACAGAATATTCAAATAAAAATATTTTTACAAGCATTGAATTAATAATTTAATAACTGCAATTTAAGCCAGAGGGCTTTAAATGGTCCTTTGGACTTCCTACAAGAAGTCTTAGGATAGCAAGTTATTAGATTACAAAAATTTACAAAACAATTCATAAATATCGCAACGAAAAAGAATCATTAAGATAAATCCAAGACTTTTTACATCGGATCGTCTTGCATAATCTTGATTAATCTTTAAAATCAAGAATCCTAAAGAACTATTCAAGAGTGAAACATATCTCAATCTTGAGATGTCTTTTAGCAATTTCATGACACAAGAATGTGTATACTAAGCCTGATTGTTATAAACTAAGCCTGATTGTCATAAACCAAAGCTGTCCAAACCTCCAATAGTTATTAACACAAGTGACTTGGAAAACATTTAATAAGGAAGAGTCTTTGTTGCCAAAGGTCATGCTAGCAGCTTAAGTTTCAATAAGCTTTCCTTTGCACTTAGAAAACCTTGATTCAGCAATCAAAACGAGATAAAGAAAATAAATTTTCTCCAAGAACTCAAAGATTAGGCAATGCCGTTTAA
>JAQSVH010175547.1:9236-19624 GCA_029448705.1 Adansonia digitata
AGTGCTAAAATTTGTATTTAAAATTTTTTAAATGCTAGATGACCTTTTAGTACACGAAAAATAGTCATTAAAAATATAAAATTTAATCACTACAATTAAAATTAACCAAATTTTCAAATTGTCATTAATGTCACAGGTACCTTTGTCACTGGTACACTTAATATGTCATTTACATAATGATCACTAAAAGTGACAAGTTTGTTGTCTTTGGAAAACTTCACAATAGAAATGCAAATTAAAGTGTCATTAATATTGATTCATTATCACACACATATTCAAGTGTGTAAAAAATATTGTTATAGATTCTAAAATTACTTGTGACAAATATGTCATCACTAAACAATGCAAATTACCATTTTAAAATGCTTGAGTTAATTGTCATAAAGTTTCTATGACAAATATGCTTATGTTGGTACCAAAAGAAAAATAAACAAATATTATAATAAAAAACCTTTTATGCAAGTAAATAGATAATTAAAATGAAAACAAGTTTTAAATTTAGTAAGCATTAAAATATCAAAAGCAATATCCAAAGTGTAGGAAAAATATATGAATTAGCGCAACAAAATTTAAAAAAATTTTAAACCAGATCGTACATGATCGTGTTGTCATATACAATAAAACTAACATAATCCGCTAACTTTAGCTATTGATCCACAAATGGCATCTAAGAACGCCTAGAGTAGATCCATGTGAAAGCTTTATCTGACTAACCCTTTCCCGATGGTAGAGTGTGTGCACTCTTTCTCTTGATCAACGATTTGTATGGCTTGATTCTCCTTCAAAACCACTTTGTGCTAATAGGTTTAGAATTATGAGATGTGATAAAAACCCTCATAGATGGCACAATGGTTTAACTTGGACCCTAGGTAGTTGCCTCTTATTCATATCAGGCAACAAGGAGGCCTCAATTCCATTATTTTAGTTTAATTAAAATAATTATTTTACCTCACTTTAAACTTCTTGGTTGCATACCCTAATCTAGGTATCCTCCATGTTTTGGCCAAAACCTAATGCATCTAGACATTATTTTGGCCCAGCATATTTTAAAAAGTTTTAAATTATTTAATATGAATTCTTAATTTACTAATAATTAAACCATTAATTTTATTTATCTAGATATTTTTTCATAACTCTAATTTTAATTTAAAATAAAATTATGACAATTTTACTTGAATAAAAGAATTATGAAAATAAAAATTAACTATAGTAGAAAAAAACTATTTAATCATAAATTAAATTGAAGAAAAATAAAATTTCATTAATAAAATTTATTTAGATCATTATTTATATTTAATTTATAAATAAATATTTAAACAAGATTTTACATATACAAAATTAAATATATAAATAATCAATGCACTCATATCTATTTAATGTAAATTAATCCTGTATTTACCATAAGGTAAATTTAATTAATTCAAAATTACAAACTATTGTCTTAAAGAAATGTTTACTTAAACTAAATATATATTCTAAATGAAAAATGTGAAAATTATTTTTGATTATTTACTGAAGAAAATGCCTACATCCTAAAAGAAAGTATAATCGGTGCACTACTTTACCACATTAAGAATCTTCCTTTAGATATTCCATCTAATAACCATCTGTTAAAAAATTATGTTGAGCTAATAAAAGGACCAATTGGACACATATAATTAGGTTCCAATAGTATATGTATTAAATATTTTATACTAAATAAATAATCACATAATTATTAATCTCAGAGTCATACCACTAAAGACCTCAGACTGCACTTCAATTATATAGCATATTATGTAAGCTTTATAGACAGCCTTTTAGTCCAATGACCTTGTCATTTATGTAATACCCTCAAGTGATATCTGTGATCAACTTAAAATTAAAATCCATTTTTACTTAATTGATCACTTTATCAGAAAGTTTTATTATACTCTTTGTGTGAGAATGATTGTTCACCACATTTAAACAATTCATCATTTGATATACAAATGATCAAGGCATCATCCATTTTCATTATTCTATATAATGCCTTGTAAAAGGATAATCTTAACTCATTGTAGGAGATATGATTCCTTACCTATAAGCTCTCATTGAGTATAAGTCATATACCCAACGAATTATGTAATAGCTAACTACTTCGAGATGCTTTAGCCTTTAGAATGTTAAAGCATACAAGTTATAAACATGGAGTCAATTACTTACACAATGAACGTCAAAAGTGAGTTAATCTAAGTAAACGGATTTTTTAATAGCTTGATTATACTTTGGTCCAGTTTAATATATCACTAACTCTAGGTGATACATCTATGTCTCTACTTAGGAGTCCGCTTGCTCCAAATGGTCAAGACAAACCATCTCCCCAACTGGATTTAGACAACATAATAGTCTTCATATGAGTTAATTGTTCACATTAATCTCATAGTCTATGGACTATCAGTTTAGACTACTTACCTTATAATATTGTCTTTTCATATATAAAGCTCATTATATACAACACTATAATGATATAAACATAAGTAGTTAATGAGCCGTATTTGTTTACATTTTCCTTAACCTGTAAATTAAACAATGGTAGAATTAACAATAATATAATGAAAAACCTCGAATATGTAAATATGAATAATTAGTTCAAAGCTAATGAAATAAATCATAATGTTTTTCATTCTTAAGGCATTCCTAACACAAAGTACGCATAAATTTTGTTCATATACGTTTGAAATATGCAACAAACCTTATAAACATAAATATATACAAATTATCAATCCATTCGCATGGAAATAACTATAGTGAAAAGAACATTAACACGATATAAAGTTTTGCTTTCTCTTTTATGCTCTGAGATATATTTTTGTTTGAAGTTGGAAGTTAGCATCACCAAATGAGTCCAATAAATAACAAAAAATATTTTAAATGTAATAACTAATTAAAACAATAGCTCAATGAACAAAAACTGTAAGACAAATTACACTATCAGGGCTAGGTAAACTAGATTTCAATTATATAGTAATATCTACAAGAAAAATAACTCAATTATTACAATAAAAGTTTCTATTTGTGTTATAACTTCAATTATCATAAAAGATTCACTTTTGTCACTTAATTATATAGCTGTGTTTCAGAAATGTATTTCTCTTTAATGACATAACATATGGCATCATAATAGAATTGAATAATTTGTTACAAATATTTGCTTCATTGAATGAGACATAAAAATGACATATATATAATAAGAACCATCACAAAAGTGATAAAAAAAAATAGTGGTGAAAACATTTTTGCTATGACCTTTTGTGACATGTTTTGGCATCACAATGTAGAAGCTATCATTAAAAGTAATTCATTGTCACAAAGTAATTTATTAAAACTTGATGTTTATGACAAAACTTAATTAGCTTAAATTAAAAATTGTCCTTGAACTATAGGCTTTTTTTTTTCACTTTGATATTTTATGAATTTTTGTTCCTAACTTGGTTCTTATCCAGTTACCAATTTGGTACTCCAGCCCTAACACCAATAAAAAAAGTAAACTTTGACTTTTTCCAACTAGTGAGAATGTGCCATATATCACTAACATTAGCAATATGTGTTATAATTTGATTGGTCTATGTAATCATTAACTAATGACGTTAGGGTGAAGTACCCAATTAGTTGAGGGAGTTAAATTATAGGAATGGATTGCCTAGGCTTCCTTGCATTGAATTGATTCATACCTTCTAGCCCTATCTCCAAGAACTCATTCAATAGATCTAACCCATTTCATCAAAATTATTCTATTAATGCCAAAAAGTTCTAAAGATCTTTCTATTTTCTTTATCTAACTAGGTGAATTAAAATGCATTCAATGGCAAACCAATTAATTCACCTTAATAGAATGTTATTAAAGTTAGATGCCAAGCTCCATTCATAGAGAAACTATTTATTTTCAAAGAAGACCAAACAGCTTTTGAAACTCTTACCAGACTGTTGTTTCTGCTTCATTCCTTTATAAGCTCTTAATTTTAGCCTTAAGCATTTTTTGCCAACCTTACTGCATGGTACATAACATGCATGCAATCTCATTAAATCAATACTTAGACCAACTTCTTTTAACATTTTTCCTAATTTTTAATATAATTGGATTATGTATTGCTTATCCGTTTTCTGTTTCAAAAGAAAAATTCTCTAACCTAATTATCACAAAAGCACTAAAAAATCTATCAAATAATAAACTATCAATAGAACATATCATATGATTAAACATAAGTATAATTATGAATTTCTAATTCAATCAATGAATTAGGATAAGAAAGTTTATAGATATTCTATATACGACCAAAAATTTAGAGAATTATGCACATAACAATTGAGTAATAGGAACTTTAATTTCTGCATTTATTAAAGAATTTATTATAGAATTTATTCATGCTTAAAGTAGAACTTTTATGCTTTTCATCATTGATTGACATTTTTTAGCTTAGCTTTAGTTTTCTTAGACATTTTTTTCCCATCTCAGCTGATTTCACATTAAAAATTTTTGAAGTGCTAGGCTTAGATCCAATCAAAGTACTTTGATGTATCGTGATCATATGTCTAATAATTTATCTATGATCTGATCGACTGTCTTTGGCTCTTTGCCTTTTTTTAAAAGCTCATTCTATCTCTAAATCATCTTTTCCTTCCAAATAAAACCAGCATTTTATTTAATGATTACTTGTAGAAAAAAAATTATGATGTTATAATTAAATTAACTTATATACGCTACTTTTATTACAGAAGTTAACCATCCTTTCATTTTAGAGTAATGAAAAGTCATAAAAAATTTTAATTTTATCTTGATCTTTACGCTATATATTTAAAAATGCATTAAATAATGATATATAGAAAATGAAATTAACAATACTTATGTGAAGATTAATTTTACCAACTTATAATGACTTAGCATAAATGCCTTTTAACCTTGGTTGTGAATCATAGTGGCATTAATATAAACTTCTATAATTGTTGTGCACATCTTCTTTATTTATAAAAAAAATGAATATCATGTTAAAAATGATTCTAGATAAAGAAAATGAATGGACTTAATAAATTGAAAAATGTAAAAAACTTTCACTGGCATCGTAGAACACTGAACATGTCACAGAGGCTATCCCTATTCTTTTAAATCTGGTTGTATTTATTAAATTAGATTGTATTTAGAAAGATTGCTTTGGCATGCCACTTCAAGTGATGGGAACTTATTGAGGTGCTTATATAACATATAATAGTGATTCCTAAATAACTTTGACAAATAATATACTAGTTTCACATAGTCATCATTTGTTTTCATTTCAAACTTTGTCCAAAAAAGATAACAAAAAAATTTATTTTAATTAAAAGAAACATGATAACTATTAAAAATAAGTATGCATTTACGTTAAGAATTTCAAATTTCACATAATTGACTATGAAAGATAGTAAAAATAAGTAATGTATTTATGTTAAGAATTTTAAATATATTTCTTCACTTGTTAATGTTTTCCAGTTTGTTAAGTTAAGAGTAAATTGATGAGAAATTACTCTAACCTTTGAAGATAATTTCGTAGATTAGACATTGCAAATATGTCTGCCTTTACCTGTTGATATATCTTTTACCATAATATTTTCCCTTTTAGCATTTTTTCAAGTCTCATCTTTTTAGTTGGGTCATGTACCCTTTTAGTGTTTGAGAATTGCATTTTTAATATAAAATAAACTACATGTAACTACAACATTTCAAGGTAAGTAAACTATATAAAGCTAAGGATATACTCACATGCCAAATAAAGTTACACATTGAAAAAATAAAAATGTAAAAATGATTATAAGTAACACAACAAAGTTGCGAATGCAGAGCTTCTTATCATAAGTATCATTCACTGAACTTACTTTTGCTCTTATATATTTTCCAATCATAATCAAAAAATAACAAATAGTTAACAAATTGGAAATCCATATGCAAAACCCAAAAACACAAAATCAATTTTGCTTGAAAAAATGCTTGAACTTATTTATTCAATTAAATAAAGGAGCTTACCAAGCTAATTCAAACATTACAAGCATAGTTTGAGAATTAACACCACTTCATCATTTATTATTGGTTACATATAAACGTTAATTTCTTTTCCTAGAGAATTATGTCCAAGAATTAGTAAGGACAATTTTAGAAAAAGCTCTTTCAAACAACTCCAAAATGGAAGATTGTACATCACAAGAATTACAAATTACATGCTATATAAAGTTCTTATGTTTCTAAATGGGATTAAACCCATTAGTAGCTTGACCAAGCCTAACATTTCATGGATTTTGTGCAAATCATTTATTCTCTTTATCAAACTATTTCCATGCTTCACTATCTGCTAGATGCCTCTACATGTCATCATCAATCTTTTTTTCTTTATGCCATCTTATGTCTATTGATGTTTTCCTAGAAATAAACAATTTTGGAGTCTTAGTTTTATTAAGAAATAAAGCAAGACTTTCTAAAAGATTTGTTTATGCTTGTCATAGGTTTTCAACTTTGATGTGCCATATTATGGACATGCTTGGCTCTCTTTGTATTATCCCTAAAATAGAGCATAATTAAATTCATATTTATATTGTTTTACAACAAAAGCCTAAGTCTTGTAGCATGAGTTTGGCATCATAGTAGAAACTTGGAATTAAACTTTTAAGAAAAACTTCTTTAACATTCATAATAAATTCAATTAATTTGTTGCTCCAATGATTATTCATGTTCGAATAGAGTAATTTCTCAACAAAAGATAATTTAGACATATTGTTACAACCTGCTAATAACTCATATTATGCTTTTTTAATAATCTCAGTTTTTTCCATCTTAATATGAAATTACACCCAAACTACTTGCTATTTGACTTTCAACTATTCTAAGGAATTTTTTAGCATAGCATAAATTTCATCATCCGTAACCTCCTTATGATCGTTTATGCATCACCATGACTAGTAGTAGTAATATGAGCATGACTCCAAACTTATGACATACTAAAGTCAAAGGGTTTTCCATGATACAAATCCTTTTTACACGTAGATAATCTTCTACATCATCCTAATTAGTACAGAAGACATTATTCAACAAGTACATCAAATCATACATTGCTTTTCCATATTATCTAAGTTGCATGAAAGATTGAACTCTATACATATAATTATAAAAAAAAATTTGGTTCTTTCCTCTAACTCTCTTCTATATTTGACCTTTAAATAATATAAGAATATGTTATCAAGCTGTAATGCAAAATTAGACAACAAAAGTTACTAATAGCCATGATTTCTTCTTTAAATACTTTTCTACCAACACATGATAATGCTTTCATCATATCAACCATGAAATGGGAACAAAAGTTTACTTTTTTTCCTTACTTAAAAGTGCTAAAGAGAATAATAGATGATTGATTCTTTCTTTTACATTTGAAGATTTAAACTTCAATTCCTATTTCTCTATTTGATAATTTTACCTTTAATCCTTTAACTTCACGATCTAACTTTAATATGATAAGTTGGATGATCTATACATTTGATAATCTTACTTTTATGCCTGAACATGTTAATTGGTACAAGAAGTTGTTTCTATGATGCTTGTCTTCATTTTAGGTTTTGAATTTGATTAATCTTGTGAAGTATTACTTTATATTTGGTTCTATATTTTCCTTTCATTTCATTAAAAGCTAGCTCATTTTTTACAGTTTGTTGTTTTTCTTCCTAAGCATGGTCATATAGAATCATCTCAAGAGTACTAATTCTAACAAATATGTAACTAATATTTTCCCACATATTATTACAAACCTAGTGGCTTTTTTTTATATCATAATGTTAGGAATTTTTCTTTGCTATAGCACATGTATTTTTCAATAATCACACTAGCATACTAATAAAATAATAAAAAAGAGAACAAAAAAGAAAGGAAAAAAATTGCACAAGAACACAAAATAAAATCATTATGTAAACTAATTATACCCTCATGGGCATATTTAACAAAATTCAATAAAAGAAAAGAGAAAAACTAAAACAAGTGAAATTTTAACATACCTTTTTGGAGCACCTTGAAAACCTAAAGAAATTATTGATAACTTGTAAGTAAAGATGTTGACAATAGTTATGGATGATTAGAGGTAGAGCCCATAACACAATAAAATACATGTATTGCTTGTTTGGATGGAGAAAAAATGGAGTACATATTCAACCCAGACGGCTATGCAATTTTTCAATATTTTAATTAAGAAAAACTAAAATAATTTTAAATAAATAACTTACATTATCCAAGTACCTATTGCCTTTCTTTCAATCAATAACTACAAAATGTGCTTTTTTGAATGAAATAATGGTTCATTTACAAGGATTTGAGAGAACATTAAGAGTTAAAAATCAAAATACAAAAGGGAAAGAACTAACGTGGGGTAAAAGACACTTGCTTTGTTAAATCTTAAATGCAATTTAAGGAGTAATAGTTGGAAATGAAATGTATTTAATACCATTTCAGGATTCCTAGTTTAATTTAAAACTTAGATCAGTTTGATTATTGTGGTAATGCATAAAACTCTAATTGGTATACTATAACTTAATTGTAGAGTAGGTTGTGATGGTATGTCTTATGACAACCTTGGTTCGAATCAAGTAGGATGCAAATTTTTTTTATTTTTTAATTTATAAATTTTACATTATTTCTAGTTTTTTTAATATCTTTTTGCAATTGACATAAAACTTAAATTCAATATATAAATATCATTTAATATGAAATTTTAAATATACTTAATTCTTTACATTTTTAATTAAAAACTACTCTACTTTCATATTTTTTTCAACCATTATCTTAATTTTTTTCCTTTTTAGCTCCCAATAATAAAACCGATAAACATAATAGCTTTTAAAAATAAAAATATATTAATAATTATAGAAAAATGTTAATTATCGTTATTAGCCATCAACAAAGGTGATATTTGTAGACATTTCATTTTGTCTAAGTCAATTTTTTCATCCGAAGACGTTAATTGAAAGGTGATAGAATTAAAAAATAAAAAAATAAACTGGGGTTGATTGCCAAGTGCCGTGTTGCCAGGCACTATTAGGCGACATAACGCCAGGCAACAAAAAAATTTTTGAGAGGTCTAAAATGCCTATAGGTCGAATTAAAAAAAATGTAAAATTGAGGCATCAAAGGTTAATATTCTAGATATTACTAGAGTCATTTAGATGAATGCACTGGTCAAGGTGTGGTAATTCAAACGAGTATTTATGTGCAAGTTATATCAGTACATAAATATTGATGCGAGGCTTTTGCGTCACCAAAAATTCAAATTTTTATATGTAGTATCGTACATGGGGGTTTAGTCTCGAAACCTAATGAGATGTATCAATACACATCATGATTGTATCGATGCAGATCTTGGCAGTAGATATAAATCTGATTTTTGGCAAAATGTATTGATACAAGTTTATGAAGTATCAATACATACCCAACAAAGTTTTGTTCTTGGTGTCAATACATCCTTCATTGTATCGATACACATGGATAAAAATTGCCTTATGTATCTATACATGAAGACATATTTGCCTAGTTCAACCCATTTTTTAGCCATTGCACCACTGATTTAAAATCTAATTTAAACATGTTTCTTGCACAAAAATAATCCAAATTCATACCAAGTTTTTTTTTTAGGCATGTGATTGGATTTAAAAAAATTTTGAGGCTTAAATAGCCATTGGCAAGGGACATTTCATGACATTATGCAATTTGTGAAAGGGTAAGGCTAAACTTTCCCATGCTTAGCTGCATAAACTAGCCTAGATCCACTATTTTTGCCAAGCAAACCAATGGGTTTGCAAGGCAGTTGAGCATAACCTGATCTCTATATGAGGTATATGCACTAAAACCCAAAATGCCCTTGCTTTTTAATCTTTCATCTTTATAGTCATATGGCCATATAAGCCAACCTTAGACTCAGCTGAAGAAGAACCCTGCCAAAATAAAACACAATCTTAGCAAGAAAACACCCACTTCTAGACATTACCTCAATATTCCCTAGTCACCAAAAACTAAGAAACTTTTCTTCATTCTTAGAGCCCTTCAAAACCATTACCAAAAGTCTTTCTAGAAACCTTCATTTCGCTCATATTCCCTCTAAAAAAATCCTTTTTTCCCATACCTAACTAGGAAGCCCCTCATTTTTATCACTCTTTTGCCGTTCAACCCTAATAAAAAAGAGTTCAATGTTGCTTCTTAGAGAAAAGGCTAAAGCTTGAAACTTTCGATATATTTTCTCTACTTGACTTTGCATATTCTCTGATTTTTTTTAACATTTTCATCATCTTAGTGACCTCTCTATGTTATCATGACCCTTTTAAGGTTTTCACGCATTGTTGCTGCCTTGTTTATGGTTGTTTTGGATGTTGATGTT
>JAQSVH010175578.1:0-20892 GCA_029448705.1 Adansonia digitata
TAATTTTTATTGATTTTCATTAAATTTTTATTTTAATTTTGAATTTTTTAACTAGTCTCATAGAAACTAGTCTAACTGGATTTCAACTATTGCCTTAAGCATTTTAGTTTGGTTTTAACCATGCCATTAGATATTTTATCTTGATCATCATTACAAAGGATAAGTCATAGCTAATACTGCGGTTCAATTTAATGCACTCTCATCTCTAAATTGCAAATATCCATAAAAAAAAATTAAAATGATTTTAAAAAATTAATTATAATTTTCAGCCAAGGGGATTTCTTCATCCCCTTGGCTAAACCACCTTATAAATAGAGGGAGGATATTTCATGAAAAGGGGATTGGCTTTCAAGAAAAAAGAACACTATAAACACTAAGTTTTTTTTTTTTTTCAATTTCTAAAGTTTTTTAAGGCACATTTTCTTCTAAAAGCTTTAGTTTTTGTTTATTTTTCATTCACTTTTCTTTCTTTTAGTGAGCTAAAATCATGCTTAAGTTCATGGACATCAATCCATGTTGAAAGGCTAAGCTTGATGGCTATGAACTATTTGTTAGTTATATTTGATTTTTCTTGATAATAGTTTAGGTTACTCATGGAATTTGTTTGTTTGTTAATATAATGTATATGTTTGTTATATGATGTTTAATTTGTCATATGTATATGATCATATGGATGCCATCTTCTTTGGTATTTTTCTTGTTAATATGTTGGAATAATATGTTTATATGTCTATTTTTGATGATTTTTTACATGTTGACGTTGATTAGTGTTTGATAAAGGTATTATCTATGATTATTGAGTTGGAAAAATTTTGTTTGGTGGGTTATTGGATGTTGGCTGAACCTAATGTATCTGTATATGATGATTTTTTTTTAATTTTGTGGCTATTTGGTAAATATGAAAATTATAAGGACTAAATCATAAAAACAAAAAGTTTTGTTTGATGGCCTATAATGCTTGGCCGAACCACTTGAAGACTTTTAGGGGTGTCTTCCATATGTATTTAGCATGTTTCAATGTGATTTGTATATTTTTAAGCTTTTTAGGGTTTTTTTTGTAATGCTATAAAGTTTAAGGGTTATTTGTAAATATCAAAAAATTTGTTCCAAGGCCAAAGGTAATTGAGCAAACCTCCCTTGTAATTTTTAGATGTAATTTTTGTGTTGATTTTAATATATTTGATGTTTAATTTTGTGTTTTAATTATGTAGGGACCAATTTGAAAATTTAAAAAAGTCTAAGGACAATTAGGAAAACCTAGCATTTTAAATCAAAATGGTCATTTCTAATATACAATTTCCCCATTTATAACATTTTGATTATTTTTAGCATTCCTTCGATCCTCCAAAGGGGTGCAAAGTATTAAAAAACTTTCATATTCTTTCGATTCTTCGAGAGGATACGAAATACAAATTTGAAATGTTTAGATGTTTAATTGTAATTTTTGCATTTTAGGCCACTTTAATATCTAAATTACCCATTTAGTGAAAAAAAGTCATTTCCTACAATTTTTGTATCCTTTGGGGTCACCAAGATACTTTCAAGAAGAAAGTAGTCTTCAAAGGCATTTAGGTAATTTCTCCTAGAACCAAGTCCGATGTAGTCATTGGGATGCTTTTATGCCAAAGGTGTGCATTTAGGATAAGTTCGCCCTTCTATGATATTTTTGAGTCCTTTAGGGTTACCGAGATATTTTCACGTTGAAAGTATATCCTAAAGGCATTTTGGTAATTTTGCATTAAAACTGAGTCATATGTGATTACTGGGATACTTTCATGTTGAAGGTACACATTAGGGATAAATTCATTATTTTAGACCATTTTCAAGTTCTTGAGGATTACCGAGATACTTTCATGTCTAAGGTATCCCCTAAGGGCATTTTGGTAAATTGACATTAAAACCAAGTCCTTTAAAGTTACTAGGTTACTTTCAAGTCAAATGTACTTTAGAAGACATTTTGGTCTTATCGACCAAATTTGAGTTTTAAGAATCGAGTTGTAAAACTTTTCGTTTAAACTAGGTTTTAGGACAATTTATCTATTAATAGTTTTAAATTGGAATTTTTAGAACATTAAGGTAATGTCTCAAAGTTAGAATAATACATAAAATTTCTCCCAAAATACGAGAGGGGTTTTATGGATTATTTTAATAATGAGATATCATTTTCAGAAAGAAAATCGAGAATTTTCAAATTTTGTAAAATAAAACCTTTTGTATTCCTCTACTCTCTAGTGCGGCATGAAAGATATTTTGATTTTTAAAAACTTTCATATTCCTTCAGCTCTTCAGTGGGGTTTGAAAGAGATAATGATAAAACTTTTTATGTTCCTCTGGTTCTTCTGTAAGGCATGTAAGAGATTTCTATTTTCAAAAATACTAAAAATTGATTTTCTCATATAGAATAATAAATTAGTTTCATAGAATATTATTTTTGGAATTATAATTAGATACTATGTATTGAAACTAGATTAAACATCAAAATTTAAGTTAACATTTAGTTAATAAGGTACCTATTACTAGGCATCACGAGAGGGATTGATCTTGACTCGTGATTGTCACTGACTCCCAGACCCTTTACATGATCTCTGGTATGATCACTGATTTCAGAGTTTATTTTTAGGAGTTTTGTAACCCTTGAAATATAAACTCTGATAGGTGACTAATCTCACCTAGCCCAAATAGATTAGTGGCGACTCCAAAGAAATGACCATTTGTATTCAGGGTTAAGTCTTTTCAGTAATTTATCTCGACAATCTAATCCTTGGAAATAAGAACATATTAAAATAAAAAATATATAAAATAATGATATATCAATAAACATAAGAATGAAAGCCTTTTCAGTCAGGCTGGTTGGGATACATATCTAGGCCATTTCCCTTTTTTTTTTTAAGAATGGCTAGAAGTGTTTTCTCTTTTTTTATAAGGGAATGACTAGAAGTCTCACCTCTACTGAACCAACTTTGCCTCTTTTAAGCTCAAGGTTCAGCCAATGCTTTTGGGAGAAAGGTAAGGGAAATTTTGATCTTTCATTCATGTGCTAGGAGACATCTCTAGCTATTATGCTCAGATGCCCTTCTTTCTATTGGTTCTGCCATGCAAAGGAGTAGGGTAAAAAGGCTGTAATAGCCTGCAGCTAGAAACATGCTTGACATACCCTCTTATAACCGTATATTTCATGAAAATAACAAGGGTCATTGGCTATTTGGGCTCTAAAAATTTGTTTAAATAAGCCCAAATTCAAGGTCTGGAATGAATTATGATGGGTTTTTGGTGCAAAAAACATGCTTGAATCAAATTTCTAAGGCTAAAAAAGGGTTCAACTGGGTAAAAATGCCTTGATGTATCGATACAAAACATGTTGAATCGATACATAAGGCAAGTTTTTCTAGAATTTTTGGAATGTTTTTATGTTAAACCTTGTCAAGTTAGCTTTGCAACGGTACCTCATTTACCCTATGAAGTCTTCAGATAAACTTGAACTAAATCTGAAAGCGAAGATGACATGATTATGTCCCTTATTTTCAACCTAATTTTCGAATCCCCTCTTATCGAGACATTTAGATGTCTAAAAAATGTGCCTGGTTGATTCCCCAACAACATTAATCCCTTTTCACTTGGATCAAGATTCAAATATGAAAAATAGAATTTTGTATTAAAATTTTCGCGAATGGAGATATTGTAACTCCATTATTCCAAAGGGGACACTCCAACCCTTATTTTTAATTAAAAAATTCAAATTTTCTCTTTGTTTTTAAATATTTTCTTAATTTTGGGGATACTTCAACCCCACTACTCAAAAGATACTCCCACCCCTTTTTTTTAAAAAAAAATTTAAATTCTCACTAGAATCTTAACTATTTCCATAACTCTATTTTATGAGACACTCTAACCCTACTTCTCTGAAGGGATACTCCAACTTCGCTTTTACCTCAAAACTTAAAATATTCTCTCTTTCGGAAGCTTCAAACTATTTTGATAAAAATTATCTTTGTTCATTAAATTACCACTGAATCTAGACTAGTCTCTAAAATTGTCATCCTAGTTATTCTTCAATAATCAAAGCAATTATGAGATACATTTTGATTGCCTCTCTATTTTTTATGTTCTTTTGTTTATGCTTGCTTATTTATGATATTATTATATTTCTCACTTTTCGCCTTACTAACTTATTTCCATGTGTAGTGTTATTGTGTATTCATATTTAAAATTCATTTTCCAATAAAATTTATAAGGCGATATTTTATGTTGCTATTTCTCTAGTGCCTAATACGAAAAATCTAATTTTTAAAATCCAATCCAGATATCATTTTCATAAAAAATCCCTATATTCCTCACACCTCTAGGCGCATAGGTGATCTAATTTTTCTTAATAAAAAAACCTTCAGATTTACATTTTCCAAAACGTTATGCATTAAAAAGGATTATATCTAAATAGAGACCAAATAGAACTGATTTAACCAAGATAAAAGTGAGATATAGTTAGTAGGTACCGAGTTTAGGTGTTGTAGGGATGTTAGTCCTTTCCTGTATGTAAACAACTCTCGAGCCCAACCAATGAATCTGTGGACTTCGTAACCTTGAAATCAGTGTTTCAAGTTTTGTAACTCATGATATTATTTTCAATAGGCATCCAATCTTGCCTAGCCTAAAATGATCGGTGGCGACTCTAAGTCTATAGCCATTTCATGGTGGCCATCCAAGTCTAGTTGGATGAGCGACTCGTCTGACAGTCCCTACCCCTTCATATTATCATGCCTAATCCAAACTCCAATCAAAGGATAGGTCAAAGGCTTGACCACAACTAACCATCATTTATTCTTAAGTTGGCCCTTCAGATCATCCAAAGCTTTAAAGGTTGGGCATGTGGCGATAGCTTGGTAACTCCACTAGGGACTATTTTAGAGAGAGTTAGGCCTATAACTAGCTTTTTCTCACTTGGTTCTTGGTTTTTCAGTCCCCATAATTATTTAGATATAGTTCTCTTTTATTTCTTGCCTACTAATCTCTATTGTTTATGTTTTGTCTTATGACTGTTAGTGATTCTTCGTGCCCAAAAAAATATTGGTTTGAATAAATATGGTAATATGGGAGTGATGCAAAAAGGTTTGATTATTTCTCTGACACACATTGTGCACATGCATTTGCACTAGATTCCCACCATACACCATGGTATGGTTAGTATCTTAATTATTAGGAGGAAGTGAGCCATCCGCCTTCGTAAGTAACCCTTTGTATAGGCATGGCAAACCTTTTTGGGATGTAAACTACCTATATCTCTTGTAAGTGCCCCTTTGTACTTGCATAGGGAAATACATCCATTGGATCGAACCCGTTCCACTAAACCCGTGTGGGCCTAGGATTGAGGCACTTCGACTGTTCTTACCAGACGAAGGAGCGATTCGGATACTAAAATAGGCATCAACTTAAACCCATGTAGTGAAACCTATGAGCTAAACCATGTCAAGCCATACTAGATACTGCTAGAATGACCCCAAGATTAAGGTCACTTGGGGAAACATTTCTTACCTTTGCTCATATATACCATTGGTTACTCGAGCAATAATGGGTGAACGTTGTCACCCGCATTTGTCTTTTTATTTTCATGATCACTTCTTTAGGATATGTCATGACATTCAATGTCAAATCCTCTTTAAAAAGTGGGTAGGGATAAGCGAATGCCATTACCTATGAAAATAGTCATATCTGACCAAGGTAAGACAGCATACTGCCTGAACAATCACTTAGCATATGTTTTAAAATAGATGGTGATGGACAAACATCACTGTTTAGATGGTCAGTCTTAATCCTCATGGGGTATCATGTTGCATCATGAAAAGACAATTTTAATATGGAAATGTTAGTATGATGTTCGTTGAATGCCTCAACCTTTATATTCTTCATGTCTACCCTAGGCATCTTACCACCTATTCTCAGGGTAAATTTTGTGATACACTTTTGCTGCTATTCTTTCGTTTCTTTATCTGTTACCTATTATTTTGTATTGGTTACTAACTCATTCTCTTTTTGCTTTTCTTTTTCACCATGCATCATTTCATCATAATTGCTGTCATCATGGGATAATTAGCTCTGATGGATCAATGTTTACCAAGGGGCATCTGTCATGGATCAATAGTCCACTTCAGAACTAAGGCCCTTTAAAGAAGTTTGAGCATGGTCAGAGCACCGATAGCATGAAGATGGGGATGTTCTAAAACCATTTTATGCCTCGACAGTGCATGAAAGGATCAAGATAGGATACCTTGAAAATGATTAGCAAGATCTGAGGACTATATGGATTAATTAGGACAATACTAAAAAAGGAATCATTCATTAGAAGATACGGAGATATCGCTCTTCTACTTCAAGTCTGTTTGGATGTTAGTTTGTTGCAAGTGACCTTTCAATTTTGGAATCCAGCATACCAGTGTTTCACTTTCAATCATGAAGACTTAGTCCCCATGGTGGATGAATACACTGCGTTACTTAACATTGAAAGGGCAAAAGTCAGCAGGATATACTACAAAGTGTTGAATCCTCCAACCTTTAAGAAAAGATTAGCTTAAATCCTAAGGGCAATGGAGTCTTAGATTGAAAGTCATATCAAAACAAAAGGGAATAGTGAATGCATCTCATAGGCTAGTTTGAAAGAAACAATGGCTAGTACCGTTTACATCCAAAAAATCCAAGATATCTATGCTTTGGCAATATATGGTTTGGTTATATTCCTAAATACACTAGGCTATATTAAAGCTACAGTAGTAGATGTCTTCTCTCGTTTGTGCTACAATATTAATCCTACATCGGTCATCATTGGTAAAACTATTTAAGCTCTTAATTTTTGCAAGAAAATGGGAATAGGCCATTTCATCATATGTGTAACACTCTTTCAAATTTGGCTCGTCAGTCACTTTAGCCCAAAAGAAAATAGGACATTGCGCTACTTCTTACCCAATTTTAGCCCTATCTCTAAGGTACTTAAGAAAGAATAGGTCTAAAAATTTTGAAACCTCAAGGGGAAGAGGTAACATGGAAGCCCTTTTGGTTTTTCCCACAATTGGTCATATACCGATGACTAGATTACAGCTATGCACCGCTTATAGGATTATAGGGAAATACTAGCTATGCCCTTTTTTTGGTTTTTTGAAAATTCCAGTGTCGTCAATTCGTCCCCTTCATCCAAGACTTAGAGTTATGGGATTTTGATTATGGTGAGCCTGACAACAAGTTGAAAGTTCAGCTAGCATTTTAAGCATGGAAACAAACCTATTGCATAGAGGATATTGAAGAGGGAGTAGTATGAACCTAAGATATGATGAGTGGAGGATTCATTGCATTAATGACACCGTGCCCTTGTTTAGTATTGGGACATCACAAATGCCAGTTGATGAATTTCCCTCTGAGGTTAAATTGCTCAAGCAAAATTTCCAACAAGAAGGTGACCTTTGCCAAGGAGGTTACTTGATTAAAAGAGGAAAAATAGTCAAATGAAAATGGATCTTTACCTCAAGGATGGCGAGATGAGTAGGGATGTCAAGGAGAAAAACCACCTCAAGGAGGATCTTGAAAGCTTAAAAATAGACTATATGGCCATTAACAAAGCTAGCAACTCCTGAAGGCTTAGAAAGTCCTCAATCAAGCGGAGGATAAAAATTGAAAAGAGACTCGAGACCTTGAAAAGAGACTACAAAAATGAAGAGAAACTACTAGGGGTAATAGGGAAAAGCTTGTTAGAGCCTAGTTCTTGCATCAACTTATCGAAGGAAGAATGAATTGTTGAGGCTCAAGTCTGGGATTTGAAAGGAAACTAGGTCAAAAATGGAGTTCTGACACTCAGAATCCAAGACTTAGAGCAATCTTTTCAAGCTTGCCAAGACCAAATCGACGCAGTAGTGAGAGCCTCTGAATAGCTAGAGCAAGAATGGCTTTAAGTGGTTGATCATGCATGTCAAAATCATCAGAACTATCATTGCCGTCTCACAGAGTAAATCTAACCAACTCAGTTGAAGGTCAAGAACATGATGGATGTAGCTCGATCCTTGACACATGATATCTTACTTACCGGAGCCCATGAGCAAAAGTTGTTGTACTTTTTTGACCATGTAATCAAGCAATGTAACTGCATCAAGCATTTTTGAATGTAATTAAGACATTTTGTTGCTTTAATGAAAAATGCTATTGGTAGAGCTATCCCTTTATCCAATTGTCCTTTTTGCATTTGCATAACTAACCTAATCCTTTCATGGTTTTTATTTATTCATCCTTATTGCATCAAACATATGCATGAACATACCATAAAGGCCTAATCCAAAAATAATTTAAAGTGAAGGTGATCTAAAACACAAAATCTACAGTTCACCATCAGTACAACATTCATAGTCATCGAAAAATGATGAAAAACAATCACCATGCTTGCATCGAAAGACTCAAACTCATGTATAGAGACTCCCAAGAGCACGTACTCCATAAGAATAGGGAACTTCAAGCACAGATTGCTGAGCTAACTAAATTGTTGTCCAATGCATTAAAGAAACAAGGGTAAACGAGCATAATCGAGATAAAAAAAGAATTGGCCCACCCTAAAAGCAATTTGAATGGTGGTACTGAGGCCACTAATGCTTAAGAAGGGGCACTACATGGGTGACATCCACTGGTGATGAACATCCCACCATCTCAACCATTTATTTATATCAATCCTATAACAGCGTCCCATTTAATTCAAGCATGTCAAGGCGTGGGCTCTTCACCATCAAGGCCTATAGTCCCGAACCTTGATAACCACATAGAGTAAAAGAAAATAAAATGGACCTAAAAAATGATGAGGACTTAGACAAGTATCAGTCATTAGAGAAGCTTCTTCGAGCTGTGGAAGGAAGTAACGAATTTCAAATCATGGACGCAAAGTCATTAGGGCTAGTTTCAAGCCTCGTTATCCTGCCTAAGTTTAAAGTGCCTAATTTTGAAAAATACAATAGGAGTACTGACCCTACTACCCATTTTTACATGTATTATCATAAAATGGTAGGACACGAAGAGAACAAGAAGCTATTGATTCGTTGCTTCTAGGACAGCCTAATTAGGGTAGCCCTTCGATTATACATAGGGCTTAATTCTGAGAGAATTCAAACATGGGTAGACTTGGCATGCACATTGCTTGAACATTATAAGCATGTATTTGATTGGGTTTTAGATCATCTTTCTTTCATGAACATGGAGAAGAAATCTTTTGAGAGTTTTAAACAGTATGCTTAAAGATAAAGAGAGGAAGCAACTCAAGTTCACCTTCCTCTAATTCAAAAAGAAATGACAGTTATATTTGTTGGCACCTTATGGGCTTCTTACTATGAAAGGCTAGTAGGAAGCACCATGAAAAATTTTGCAGGTGAAATGATTGAGAACACCATCAAGAGCGGTAGGATATCTATTAGGGAAGTATCTGGATCAGTAAAAAAGACAGCAAATAAAGGTAAGGAGAGGGAAATAAATACGGTAGGTAAGAATCATGCTAGGTTTAATCAAAGTCTACATCTAGCACAACCTATGTACTTCCCAAGCACGTTGAATATGGGTCTTACCCTTTGCTCATCAGCATCGCAACCAATTTATGCTTCTCGATTTGCTCCTGCAATGAGCTTTGCACCAAATCCCATGCAAAGTGTAGCCCAAAATGCACAGCCTCATGATATGCACAATGTTAGAGATCTAAATAACTACAAGCATCTCGAGAAAGGGAGCACTTTAAACCACTCCCTTACTCATATAAAGAGATCTTCTCTCACTTATTGGCATGCAAACTAGTGGCTCCAACACTCACAAACCCAAGATCACCACCATACCCAAAATGGTATAATGAGAATGCTTATTATGAATACCACGCAAGAGCACAAGGCTACTCCATTGAAAATTGCACTTCTTTCAAAAGAAATGTGCAGGGTTTATTAGAAAAAGGAGTGATTAAGATTGAGTAAGGTCTTGGACCAAATATAGGGGCTAACCCACTCTTTAATCATGTTAAACCAAGAGTGAATGTGATAATCAATGGAAAAGGCTACCAATTAAAAAAATGTGCCAAAAGTCAAAACCCCAATGAGTAAGGTCTGACAGGCATTCATGAAAATCAAAATAATAATGGATAGCAAAAGTCAAAGAAGAAATGCCATTGATACATCTTGCTGCCACTGTGATTAAGAACATGACTTGCAACATTGTCCATCATTCTTGAAGATGGTCCAAGGGGTCATGGATCAGTGTGAAATTAAGTTCTACGAGGAGTAGGGTGGACATAATGATCCATCTATCATGTTATTGATCAGGAGAGACCCGCTAATGGTCAGATCTCTAGTTGTCTATCTCTTATAGGCATAAAGAAAACAGCTAATGAAAGTTTTAAGTAGTACACTGTGAGATAGATGGAAGAGGCTACCCAGATTCCAACTGATAGAAAAAGAGATGATGGTTAGATTCATTGGCATATTGCAAGACCTTTTTTATGAAAAGGTAACGAGAAGCTTCCCAAAGAACTTTGAGAATGTGGTCATACTCTGTGGATGGATCGATGAGGCCATGAAAAATGAATTGAGAAGAAAAAGTATCTGCAAAGACAAAGGGAAAGAAAATATGGAGGCTAGTAAGCAATCAAAATCCAACACTGAAGCTAGTTCATCTCAAACTTGTGCTGAGTTAGACCTAAAGGAAATGATTATTGAAGAAAACTATAAGATTGTGGAAAACATAGAAGAAGTTCAAACTCCAATGAATTCGATTTGGCAAGTCCTACTGCAAGCTAAGTTACTTAATACAACCAGAAAGACAAAGGAAAGGATTGGCAACTTCTATGATTTCCATATTGTTTGTGGCCATAGTATTCAAACATGAAAAAAGTTTCGTATAATGGTTCAAAGGATGATGAATGAGGTTAGCATTAGATTTTATGATGAAAAGCAAACCCTACATACTGAGTCTGCAAATGCAACATCATCCGTTAACGCACTAGAAGAAGAAAAGGGCAATCTCCCTTACGAGGTTGAAAGGCCATTAATTTTGTACGAAAATCGACCAAGAGTTAAAGTTGACCCTGTTCAGCCTCTGCCAAAGATGATCATAAACTTCCATCTCCCTTACCGTATAAAGATAGTTCCTTAGAACTATGAAAGTAAAACCTTAATCATCAGAGAATTTAGCCAGCAAATAGTGAGTGTTGACCTTTCAAGGGTAAGTCACCTAAACTGGAGCAATCGATGTTATGCCTTGACAGCATAAAAAAATAGCACTTAACAAGAGAATGCCAATTTTTTAAGCACCAAAGTCTGCAACTAAAAACTCAGATTCAATAGCTATTAAGGATCAAATGAGCAAGAAAGAAGCTACAAAATTCTTTAAATTCATCAAGCACAGTGAATAAAGCATTATCGATCAATTGAACAAGCAACCCGTTAAGATATCTGTGTTGTCACTGCTGTTGAATTTAGAAGCTCACGGGAATGCCCTCCTTAAGGTTCTGAATGAGGCCTATGTTCCTTCTGACATCTGTATAGGTCAGTTGGATCACCTAGTGAATGATATCCTACACTATTTAAGGGCCTGCATGGAGGAAAAGGAAATTACAAGGCCCTCCATATCACCATATATTATAAAGGTACCACATTGCATAAGGTGCTCATTGATAAGGGTCAGCTTTGAATGTAATGCCTATGTCATGCTTGAACATGCTCTCCGTTAATGCATCTCATATTCAAAATAGCCATATGATTGTGAGAGCATTTGATGGAACTTGCTGGAACATTGTTAGAAACATCACCATTTTACTCCAAATCGGCCCATGTACTTACAGAGTTGACTTCCATGTGATGGACACTGCTTCATCATATAACTGCATGTTGGAAAGGCTGTGGATTCATTCTGCTAGAGCAGTGCCATCATCTTTGCACCAAAAGTGAATTCATCATCGAGAATACAGTTGTTAGCATTGGAGGAGAGGAAGATATCATTGTTGCTACCTCAACTGATGCCCCATATGTTGAACCCAATGAAGTTAGCCTAGAATCTTTTTTTAGGCCATTGAGTTTGTCAACGCAACTTATATCAAAGAAGGATTGCTAATAGTTCAGCCTCACCTATCAAATAATACTTATATGGTTTGAAGTTGACTATCGGTAAGGGTGCCCAAGCCAAAAAGGGACTCAAGAAATGCTTTCAATAAAGTGCTAAAGCTTTGAAAGTGGTCAACCAAATTGACAAAAGAGGGTTGGGATTCAAGCCCAGTGTAAAGCAAAAAAGAAAGCAACCTTAGAAGAATCATGAAAAAAGAGAGGCTCGTTTGTCAAGACGAGACATAGGGGATGAGTTAATGATATTCCTACCACTTCGGTAAAGTTTTTGCCTAGGGGGACATGTAAATACTGGCTCCACTAGTTCTGTTCTCATATTGAACAAAGCATTCAAGGATATCTCCGTCAATATGATTGGTGAGCCAAAGATGTCAACTACAAGTCTGGAGATTGGCTTATGCCCTCTAGGGTTTGTTCCAAGTGTTTGGACTTAGACCAAGATTCTTGTACTGTTCAAGTCTATTTCAAAGTAATGCTGTGAGCTAAACCTACATGCTTTCACCTAAAAGCATTATAGGATCCTCTGTATGGGTAGCTTTTATTAAGTATTATCAACAAAAATCACTACGTATTTTGCATTCATTCTTTGTGTTCATAATTTTTGCCGACCTTAGATTTTCTTTTTTTTTGCCTATATTATTTTTTTCCATATTTTCAAGTACCTCAATGAAGGGGACATGAATGTTCATACTGAAACCTTAGGAATTGATTTCTAAGCAACTGATTTATGCCAGTGAGGTCGAATCTAAAGAAAGCCCTGAAGAGAACCCTATACCCTTGATCTGATCAAGTACTTGTGTAAAGCCTCTGCCTTGTCCAGGAGGTTAGCTAGATGGCAAGTTATGCCTTTTGAGTACGACATCATGTATGTGAACCAAAAAATCATTAAAGACAGTGCAATAGCAGAATTTTTGGCAAGCTGAGTCACAGACGACTATTAGCCTTTAAACTTCTAGTTCCTTGATGAAGACAATGTGCATATCTGAGGTAGAGAACACTGTCAAGTATGGGTTATCGTAAAGGATGTACTTTGATGAAGCTTCAAACACACTAAGGTATGGAATTAGGGCAATTCTCATCTCACCCATGGAAACCATTACCTTTTCATAGCCAAATTAAACTTTGACTACACCAACAGCATAGCCGAATATAAGACTTGCATCTAGGACTCTAGGCAGCCATTGAAATGGGCATTCGAATATTGTAAGTGTTTAGAGACTCAGCCCTCATCATTTACCAACTAAAGGGAGAATGGAAAACACATGATGCTAAATTGATCTACTATGGAAATTTGATATTGAAGCATAAAAAGAGTTTGATGATATTAGCTTTCAACATCTACCTCGAGAAAAAAACCAAATTGCTGATGCCTTGGCCACTTTATCTTCCATTTTTAAAGTTAATCAAGAATCGTACATAGCTTATATCTAAATGAGTATCTTCTCAACCCTGACACATTGCCAGAATGTTAAAGAAGAGAAAGACGGTTTGCCATGGTATCATGACATCCTTCAGTACATTAAGAATCCATGGTATCATGGCAATTATGAGATACATTTTGATCGCCCCTCCATTTTTATGTTTTTTTGCTTGTGATTTCTTGTTTATGATATTATTTTATTTCTTATTTTTTGCCTTACTAACTTATTTCTTTCTATATTGTTATTGTGTATTCATATTTAAAATTCATTTTCCAATCAAATTTACAAAGCGATGTTTCATGTTGGTATCTCTCCAGTGCCTAATACAAGACATCCAATTTTTAAAATCCAATCCGAACATTATTTTCATATAAAAAAGTCCTTATGTTCCTTACACCTTCGAGTTGCATAGGTGATCTAATTTTCCTTAATAAAAAAAAACCTCAAATTTACATTTTCTAAAACTTTATGCATTAAAGAGGATTATATTTAAATAGAGACCAAATGAACTGATTTAACCAAGGCCAAAGTGAGATATAGTTAGTTACCAATTTTGGGCATCGTAGGGATGCTACTCCTTCCTTGTATGTAACCAACTTTTGAGCCCAACCAATGAATCCCTAGACTTCATAGACCTTGAAATTAGTGTTTCGATATTTGTAACTTATGATATTGTTTTCAATAGGCATCTGGACTTGCTTAGCCTAAAATAATCGATGGTGACTGCAAGTTTATGGCCACTTTGTGATGGCCATCCGGGTCCAGTTGGATGAGTGACTTGTCTGATGGTCCCTACCCATTCATATTATCATGCCTAATCCAAATCCCAATCAAGGGATAGCTTAAAGGCTCGACCACAACCAATCATCATTGACTTTTAAGTCGAGCATACTATGCCCTTCAGATCGCCCAAAGTTTTAAAGGCTAGGCACGTGGCAACAGTGGCCAATCATAAAAGGAATGCAGATTATTATGGGAATCAATGTTTGTTTCATTTGACAGACGGGCTTCAGTTTTAAGAAAAATGGTAGAAAGAAAATCCTTTCTTCAGAGATCAAAGCCTTAATATCATTTATCCTAATGAAGAAAACATGTTTATGCTGGCCAATCATAGAAACAATGGGGATTATAACGAGAATCAATTTTTGCATACTTTGATGAATGAACTTTGGTTCTAAGGAAAATGGTGAAAAAAAAAGCTTTTCTTGGGAACCACAGAAAGAATATTGTGTTTCTCAATTGAAAATTGTGTTTATGATGACCAATAACAATAAGAATGGAAGTTATTGCGAGTATCCATGTTTATCTCATTTAAAGGATGAATGTTGGTTCTATGAAATACGGTGGAAAGAAAAGCTTTTCTTGAGAGATTAAAGCATTAATAGCATGTATCTTAATGAGGAGTACATGTCTATGGTGGCCAATCTTAAAGGAATGGAGATTATTATAAGAATCAATATTTGTCTCATTGGATGGACGAGCTTTGGTTCTAAAGAATATGGTGAAAAAAAGCTTTTCTGAGGGAACCAAAGAATTAGTATCATGTATATCAATGAGGCGAACATGTTTCTAGTGGCTAATCACAAAAAATGAAAGTTATTATGAGTATCATGTTTGTCTTATTTAAAAGACGAGCTTTGATTCTAAAAAATTTGGAGGAAAGCAAAACTTTTCTTATAGAAACCAAAGCATCATTATCATGTATCCTGAGGAGGAGAACTTGTTCATGGTGACCAATCATAAAAAGAATGGAGATTATTATGAGTAACATTGATTGTCTTATTTGATAGATAAACTTTAATTCCAAGGGAAGTGGCAGAAAAAAAACTTTTCTTGGGAGACCAAAGCCTTAATATCATGTATCCTAATGAGGAGAACATATTTATGGTGGCTAATCACAAAAAGAATAGAAAGTATTACGAGTATCAATGTTTATCTCATTTAACAAATGAACTTTGATTCAAAGGATTTAGGAAACCAAAGTATCAATACAATGTATCCCATTAAGGAGAATCTGATTATAGTGGCCAATTATAAAAATAATATAGATTATTACAAGAATCATTGCTTGTCTCATTTGACAAACGAATTGCGATTTTAAGAAAAATGATGGGAAAAAATTTTCTTGGGAGACCAAAGCATTAATATCATGTATCTCAATAAGAAAAATGTATTTATGGTGGCCAATCACAAAAAGAATGGAAATTGTTAGAGTATCCATATTTGTCTCATTTAAAGGATGAACATTGATTCCAAAAAAAAAATGGCTGCAAGAAAATTTTTTTCTTGGGAAACCAAAGCTTGATTATCGTGTATACCAATGAAAAGAACTCACTTATGGTGGCCAGTCATAAAAAATTACATATTATTATGAGAATCAATGTTTATCTCATAAAAAATGGTAAAAAGGACTTAAGAGACCACAGTATTACTATTGTATATCCCAATAAAGAGAACATGTTCAAGGTGGCCAATCACAAAAAGAATGAACATTATTACGAGTATCCATGTTTGTCTCATTTAACAGATAAATTTTGATTCAAAGGAAAGTGGTTGAAAAAAAAGCCTTTCCTAGGGAAACAAAGTGTTCTAATTAGGAGAACTTGTTTATGGTAGCCAATCACAAAAAGAGTGATGATTATAATGGGAATCAATGTTTGTATCATTTGACAAATGAACTTTGATTCTATGGAAAATAGTGGATAGTAAAGCTTTTCTTGGGAGACCAAAGCATTACTATCCTGTATCTCAATAATGGGAACATGTTTATGGTGGTTGATCGTAAAAAAAAATGGAAGTTATTATGAGTATCCATGTTTGTCTTCTCATTTAAAGGACAAACTTTAATTCTATTGAAAATAGTGGAAATAAAAGCTTTTCTTGGGAAATCAAAGCATCAATATCATATGTCCCAATGAGAAAAAGTTGTTTATGGTGGCCAATGATAAAAGGAATGCAAATTATTACAAGTATCAATGCTTGTTTCATTTGACGGATTAACTTTGTTTCTTAGAAAAATTATGGAAAGAAAAGCTTTTCTTGCTAGACCAAAGGATCAATATCATTGATCTCATCAAGGATAACTTGTTCATGATGGCCAATTATAAAAAGAATGAAGATTATTATGTGAATCAATGTTAGTCTCATTTGACAAGCAAGCTTTAGTCTTAAGGAAAATTATGGAGGGAAAAGATTTTTCATTGGAGACTAAGCATTACTATCAATATCCTAATAAAGAGAACATGTTTACAATGGTGAATCATAATAAAATAGAGATTATTATGAGAATCATTGTTTATCTGATTTAAAGAACAAACTTTGATTCATAGGAAAATGGTGGAAAGAAAAGCTTTTCTTGTGAAATCAAAGATTGATATCATGTATCCCATAAGGAGTATATGTTTAATGGTTGGCAATCACAAATGGAATGGAGATTATTATGGGAGTCAATGTTTGACCATTTAACAGATGAACTTTGGTTCTAAGGAAAATGGTGGAAAAAAAAGCTTTTCTTGGGAAACCAAAGAATCAATATCATATATCTCAATTAGGAGGATGTGTTTGGGGTGGCAAATCACAAAAAGAATGAAGGTTACTATAAGTATCCATGTTTGTCTCATTTAAAGGATGAACTTTGATTTTATGAAAAATGATGGGAAGAAAAGCTTTTCTTAGGAAACCAAAGCATCATTATCATGTATCCTAATATGAAGAAATTTGTTTATGGTGGCCAGTCATAAAAAGAATGCAAATTTTTATGAGAATCAATGGTTGTGTCATTTGATGAGTAAACTTTGGATCTAGGAAAAATAATGGAAAAAGTTTTTCTTGGTGGATCAAAGCATTACTATCATGTATCCAATAAGGAAAACATATTTGTAATGGCCAATCACAAAAAAATGAAAATTATTACTAATATCCATGTTTGCTCATTTCATAAAAAAACTTTGATTCAAAGGAAAATGATGGAAAAAAACTTTTCCAGGGAAACAAAAATATCAACATCATGTATCCTAAAAAGAAGAACATGCTTGCTATGGCTAATCACAAAAAAATGTTGATTATTATGAGAATCGATGTTTATCTCATTTGATGGAAAAAATTTAATTGTAAGAAAAATGGTGGAAAAAAAAACCTTTCTTAAGAGACCAAAGCATTAATATCATGTATCCTATTGAAGAGAATATGTCTATAGTGGCCAAACACAAAAGCAATGGAGATTATTATGAGAATTAATGTTTGTCTTATTTGAAGAATGAACTTTTGTTCAAAGGAAAATGGTGGAAAAAGAAACTTTTCTTGCAAAATCATAGCAATATTATCTTGTATCCAAATGAGAAGTAAATGTTAACAGTTAGCAATCACCAGAAGAGTGGAGATTATTATAGGAGTTAATGTTTATCCCATTTGATGGACATACTTTGGTTCTGAGGAAAATGGTAGAGAGACAAGCTTTTCTTGGGAAACCAAAGTATTGATATCATGTATCTCAACGAGGAGAACTTGTTTATGGTGGCCATCACAAAAATAGTGTAGATAATTACGAGAATCAATGTTTGTCTCATTTGATAGACGAACTTTGGATCTAAGGAAAATGGTAGAAAGGAAAACTTTTCTTGGGATAACAAAGCATTTATATGGTATATCCCAATGAAGAGAACATTTTTTTGATGGCCAATCACAAAATGAGTGGAGATTATTATAAAAGTCAATGTTTGTCCTATTTAACAAAAAAAACTTTGATTCTATGGAAAATGATGGAAAGGAAAGGTTTTTTGGGGGCAACCAAAGCATCATTATCATGTATCTCAACAAGGAGAACTTGTTCATGGTGCCCAATCATAAAAAAAAAAGGATTAATACAAGTATCATTGATTATCTTATTTGATGTACAAACTTTAGTTCCAAGTAAAATGGCTTAAAGAAAAGCTTTTCTTAAGAGACTAAAGCATTTAATATGCTGTATCCCAATGAGGAGAACATGTTTATAGTGGCCAATCATAAAAAAATTGAAAATTATTACAAATATCCATGTTCGTCTAATTTAACAAATAAATTTAGATTCAAAGGAAACTAGAGGAAAGAAAAAAATTTCCTGGGAAACCAAAGTATGAAAATCATGTATCCATATGAGAAGAATTTGTTTATGGTGGCCAATCACAAAAGAAATTTAGATTATTAGTAGAATCATTGTTTGTCTTATTTGATAGATGAACTCTAGTTCAAAAAAATGATGTAAAGAATGGCATTTCTTAGGAGATCGAAGCATTAGTATCATGTATCCTAATTAAGAGAACATGTTTGTGGTGGCTAATCACAAAAAGAATGAGGATTATTATGAGATCAATGTTTGTCCCATTTAATGGATAGACTTTGGTTCGAAGGAAAATGGTGGAAAGAAAAGCTTTTCTTAGAAACCAAAGAAACAATATCATGTATATCAATAAGGAGAATGTGTTTACAATGGGCAATCACAAAAGGAATTTACATTATTCCAAGCATCCATGTCTATCTCATTTAAGGGATGAACTTTGGTCCTAAGAAAAATAGTGGAAAGAAAAGCTTTTACTGGAAGACCAAAGCATTGATATCTTGTATCCTAATGAAGTGAACATGTTTGAATGGTGGCTAATTGAAAAAAGAAAGGAAATTGTTATGAATATCCATGTTTGTCTTATTTAACAGACGAACATTATTTTAAAGGAAAATGGTGGAAAGAAAAGATTTTCCAATAAAACATGAGTATCAATATCATGTATCCATATGAGGATTGTTTATGGTGGTCAATCACAGAAAGAATGGGGATTATTAGGAGAATTAATGTTTCTTTCATTTGATAAATGAAATTTCGTTCAAAGAAAAATAACGAAAAAAAAAACAAAGAATCAACATCAAGCATCTTAATGAGGAGTACATGGGGGAAATTAGTATGGGTATCCATATGAGGATTGTTTATGGTTGGCAATCACAAAAAAGAATAGAACTTATTACGAGTATCCATGTTTGTCACATTAAAGATAAACTCTAGTTCTAAAAAAATGGTGGAAATAAAAGCTTTTCCTTGGAAACCAAAGCACAAATATCATATAATCTAATGAGTAGAACACGTTTATAGTGGCCAATCACAAAAGGAATGGAGACTATTATAAGAATCAATGTTTGTATCATTTGACAAATGAACTTTGATTCTAAGAAAAATGATCGAAAAGAAGCTTTTCTTGGGAAATCAAAGGATCAATATCATGTATCCTAATAAGCAACACTTATTTATGGTGGCCAATCATAAAAAGAATGTAAATTATTATGAGAATCAATGTTTGTCTAATTTGATGGATGATGGAGATCAACTTGCACAAACACCTATTTCCAACCGTTCTTATGATCCTTTGCAAGGAATTCAAGGTCCAATGGCTAGGGCAAAGACTAAACGCATGGAGCAAGCTTTGCAAGGACTAATCATGGAAATGCAAGCAAATGAGGCTATTCAAAATGAATCAGATGCATTGTTAAGATTGATCACTTTTCTACATTGTGTTAAGGCTAAAATGAAAAGGATGAATAAAGCTTCGAGCCCATTTCACATGTCCAAGATGAATGGAGCCCAATTTGCACGTATTCATGGGCATATAGATTAGGATTTCAGATTTTTTGATTTTTTTTACTTTTAATTTTTTTAATTTATTTAGATAATTTCTAATTAGATTATAATAAGGACTATGCTTTATTTTTATTGATTAGGATTGTGTTTAGATTTTTAATTTGTTTAGATAAGTCCTAATCAGATTAGGATTAGGAATAAATTTTTTCTTATTGATTAGGATTTCCTTGTTCAGTTAAGGCTCTACAGATTTTTGGCCTATATAAAGGAGTCTTATTCATGTAATTCAGCAAATTTGGAAGAGAAAAAAAATATGTAAGAGTTTATTCACTTTGTGAGAACTTTTTCTTTGTTCTTTAATCAAGAACTCTATTTGATCTTATTAGGGTAACTTATGGCAATCAAAATTGTTATAACTTTAGTTCTAATCAGCAGGTTTGATTGGGTTCAAGTTCTTTTTGCTTGACTTTAAAGATGATCCTAGGGTTCTAATTCTATCCAATCGGGTTTTAGTTTGTGTTTTCATCCTAAGGTTTGCATTATTTGGTATCAGAGCTTTGATTCTTGAAGTCAGGTGTAATCTATCTTTTAATCTCATAATTTCATAATTGTTTTTCTATTATAGTTCATGCTTCCACCATCCAAAAAAAAACAAAGAAAGCAAAAAAAAAAGTGTGTTCTAGTGCTATATCCCTTTTTCCATCTTAAAAAAAAAGATTGTTATTAGATCTTTATGTTCATATCATACAAAGAACTCTTTGTTCCTTTT
>JAQSVH010175589.1:10385-20884 GCA_029448705.1 Adansonia digitata
GGACATATAATTTTGTCCGAGCCCCCTATGAACAAATTGTGCCTAATTGGAAACTTTTAGATAAAATGCACCCATTTCTCTTCTTAGATCAATTTTTGACATCTTGGGACTTAATTAGAGGATAATAGAATAAAATAATAAAAATAAAAAATGGGGATAAATGCGGGGTGTCTTGTTAATGGGCATTATAGGTAACACAGCACCAGCCAAAAAAATTCTTTTTGGCAAATGTTTGAAATGCTTAGGAACCATATTGAAAAAAAAATGTAAAAAGATGTTATTTTTATTAAAATTAATGAAGATGTATTGATACATTAGGCATCATCAAGCTCATCTTGACAAGCATAGATCGATCCTTTGTCATAACAATTGGAAAAGTGGTTCAAAGAGCTAAAAGTTTATAAAATTTACATTTCCATGTGTAGGTATTGATACAGGGTCTTTATGTATCAATATAAGGCTTCCACATTAACGAAAAGTCAAATTTTACAAATTGATCGATGCAAAGGGTTAATGCATCAATACATTGTTTCATGTATCGATACATTATACCGATACATTGGCTTAATGTATCGATACAAAGCTTTGTAGTAGATAAAATATCGAGTTTTGGCCAAAATGTATTGATGCATAAGAGGCTGTATTGATACAAGCCTCAATGCATTGATACATTCTTCAATGTATTGATACATCTAGGCAAAATTTGTTTTATGAGTTGATACAAAATACATTATATCGATACACAGGCAAATTTTGGTCATGATATTTTCATCCCTTTGCACCATTAAATCAAAACTCTAATTGGACCATGTTTTAGCACCTAAAATCATCTAAATTCATACCAGGCCTCAGCAATGGACTTATTATTCAATTAATTGCATTTTTAAGGCATAAATTGCCATGACAAGGGATATTTTCATGACTTAAAGCATTTTGTTAGAGGGAACTTTGGTACCTTTTTATCGTGTAGCTGCATTAAATTGCCTCAGTCCACTAATTTTGCTCAGCAAGCTAATAGAATTAGGAGACAAATGGCATAGTACCTTATCCATATTTGAGGTAGATATGCCAAAAGCACAAAATATCCTTGCTTTTTGCATTTTATCCTCACTATTCATATAGTCATATAAGGCAATATTGGCTTTAGCTATTGTCATGTCAAACTCTCACATTCGCTTACTCTCTACACATAATAACCCCTCAAAACCCTAAAACATTCTTATTTTTGTAGCTCTCCACATTACCCCAAAAAACACCTCCATAACACCATTTTAAGCCATTTTGTCTTATTTTTCTTCTTGCTAACTCGTGGCAAGTAAGAAAACCCTTTATAGCAACACCTTTGCTTGAAAGAAAAACTTACTTTTTAGGAGGAAAAGTTGTTGAAACTCTTATTGGTATATTTTCTAATGTTGTCTATTTTAGGTATTTTCATGTTTTTCATTATGTTAATGACCTTTTTCATGCAACCATGATCATTTATAGGTTCCATTCATTTTTTTGTGCCTTGTTCATAAGTTTGTGATTTTGTCATATATTCATGCATAGAAATCATGTATTTATGTTGTCATGAAATTTTCAGCCTTTATTCATGTTATGAAAACACCTTCCTTAATTTCCATATTATATTCCATACTCCATGAATATATTGTAACAAGTTCATGCACTTTTATTTGTCTAAAAGTAGTGTCTTTTTGTTGTCATGAAATCTCTAAAATGGGTTCATGTCCTGATAACACTTTGTTCTATCCTCATATCATGTTTTATGCATCAATAGATGTATTCTTGTATGTTCTTCTATCATCCATGCTTTTCTTGCATTTTTAACATGTTTCTTGATGTTTTAGCATATTTTTATCATTTAAAGCCATGTTTAAATGTTTCACATGATGATAGATATTTGCTTGATGTCTTGCTCATGTCGCCAAAAATTTGTTTCTTAAAACCTCCCCAAGTTAGGTTCATGTTAACTTCAACAAATAAGGACTAACATGAACCTAAGGTTTTCTATCAATTGATCTTCCAATCTTGGGGAAAAATCGAGCTTTCAATGTTTGGATTCAAGATTAAACAAGGTTAAATATTCCAAATTTCAAAACAAAAATGTCCCTTTTAAAATTTTATCAAATTGCTTATGCTTTAGTTTTATGTCTAGATTTTTTTGCTTGCAACATGATTAATGGGTTGTTTCATCATCCCAAACTACTCCAAGATTGTGCAAATAAGCTTGTGAAGCCACTTTCACTACTTCTTTTAGTGACAAATGTTGGAATGTCTGTAACTCGAGTTTAGCTCTAGGAAACCCCAAAAAAAATTAAGAAAGTCCCTTGTTTTGTGTTGGCAACACTATAACCAGGGGTTAAAAATTGATTTTTGAAGCTCTAAAATTTTTTTCATGAATTTTTTGATATTTTCCCCTAAAAGGGCACTGAATTACCTTTCCAAAAATGTCTTGTTTGCCCTTGGATCATTCTGGATGAGGAAGTTACAATTTTTTAAAGCAATGCTATTTGGAACCCTTAGAATCATTGATTTGCATTCTGTTTGGGCCATTTTAGTCTACCAAATGATTGTTCTAGATTTTTAAAATATTTTTCCTAAAATTTTATGAAATTTTTTTTTCATAAAGGTATTATTTATGATTTAATTATTTCCAACGAGTTGGGTATGATTTTTTAATGTTCACTTCACCCTTTGCCTTGCACGTGCTGCTAGTATCAAATTAACCTAATTGCAAAAATAGTTTCTCTCAAAAAACAATATTTCAGGATTTTTGGAACATTTTTAAATCAACCATTATTGACTCCCGTTTCTTAGGCTACCTGATCTAACTCGTAAAACCTTTAGACCAGCCTAAAATAAAATAAAAAATAGGGATAGCATGATGTTGCCCTTGTTTTAGCATTTGTCAAAATTAGTTGATTTCCGAAATACCTACTTCAAGGCATTCAAAGGCCTCTAAATAAATATGACCAACCCAGCTGAGTCAAAAAATGTCTATAAAACCTCTTAGGCTCGGATCAAAGGAACAAGCATTTTTCAAAATTTTACCACTACTACTTTATCTATCCTCGTTTTTTAAATAAAAAATCATCGACTTTGTCAAAAAATTGTAAAAAATATCATTATGTCATGAAATCACTGAACCATTGTTGATTTAAGTCTTTCAATCCTGTCACTCCAAAAATAACAAAATATGTCATTTTACAGGGATACTTTAACCTTATTTTTTAAGGGGATACCTTAACCCTCTTTTCAAAAATTTAGTCAAAACAAAAATTCTTTCTCTTGGATTTTTGTGATTTTTTATCCAAATCCGTTTTTCGCGCCTTAGTTATGAATTCAAACGCATTTCAAAGATTATCAATTTGGTTATTTCTGGATAATTGAGGATAATTATAAGATACATTTGATTAACTTTTTCTTTTTTTTCTCTTTCTAATGCGATTGTTTTAGTGGAATATTATATTATCTCATTTTTCGTCTTACTAATACCTTTCTCTTTGTGGTGCCCATTTTGGATTTATATTTCCAAATTACCTTCAAAAATTACAAGGTGATGTTTCGTGTTAGTATCTCTCTAATGCTTGACACAGAATACCCAATTTTCAAAACTAAACATAAAGATCATTTTTATCAAAGAAAATCTATGTTTCCCTCTCCAGAACGCATGTGGGATTAAAATTGTCCTTGAAACCCATATTTAATTATTTATACAAAATTCATGCATCAAAAAGGGATTATAACAATTAATGAAAAGACAAAACATGTAAGACATGGCTAGAAGATACCGATTTGTGTATCATGGAGATGTTAATACTTCCCTGCACGTAACCAACTCCCAAACAGAATCAATGAATCGTTGCACCAAGGAGACCTTTAAATCAATTTTTTAAGTTTTCTAACTTAGAATGTCAATTTCAATAGACGTTTAATCATGCCTAACCTAAGTTAACGATAGCGAGTCTAAGTGTTGGCCACTTCATGGTGGCCATCTAAGACTTGTTATACGAGCATTTTGTCCGATGGTTCTCTTCCCGTGTTACAAAAAAAAAAGTCTTGGTCGAAAGAACACTTTTTCATCAAGAATTTTACCATTTCTCACATATTTTTTAAGTTATGCGTGAATCTTGCTCTACTAGGATTTCAATGGGCACGTTGCAACAACTATGTTTTTGACCTGTTATATAGCTTAGAAATTATGTTCTACAAAGAGTTTGATTAAATGCCTTGTGTTGAGCCTTTATGTTATGATTCAAATGGCATTGATATCGGGTCATTTACTTGCCTACATTACCTCAAGACTTTGAATGCATTGGAAATTCCACTGCCATGGACCTTTAATGATAGACATTTAAATGTTTAAGAACATAATATGAGCCTAGGATAATTAAATATGCGAGATAGCTCTATCCTAGCATTGACAACACTGTGACCCTAACTTGAAAAATTATTTTCAAACCCTATATGGTCCTTTTAAATTTTTTGGTATTGTTCTCTTAGAGGGCATCGAATTACCTTTCTACAATATCTTGTTTGCCATTGTATGTGCTTGGATAAGGGAGTTTTGATTTTTTAAACTTTTTGTCTAAAACCCTAGAATCAATGATTACCATTTTGTTTGGGCTTTTTTTGGCCTATGAATTTTATGGAATTTTTAAACATTTTTTGAAAAAAAGATGAAATTTTCTTTTCAAAAAGGTATTTTTTATGATTAAATTATTCTAAATGAGTTCAAGATGATTTTTCAAAGTTTACTGCACCTTTTTCCCTACACAACCAGTTAGTACTAACTGATTTTGATTTAAATTTTTTTTCTAGAAGGAGATTTTTTGGAATTTTTTGAATATATGTTAATCCTCATTGAGTTACCTTTCTAACAATATCTTGTTTGATGCCTAAAACCTTCGAATGCCTTTGAAATAATTTCGTGAAGGCAAACAATGCAAAACTATCCCTGTTTTTAGCACTAAGCAAAATCATGTAATTTTTTTGAATTACCTTCTCTTTTAAATGCCTCGAGATGAGTCTGGCTCTGATTCTAATGAATTTTTGAGTTACATACGGTTCCACTGGGATTGGATCCATGCTTAAACGCTCTTAAAAATTAGTTTTGTCCTTTTATTTAAATTATCTATTTTAATTCTAAAATCCACCTCTTTATCAAATATATCCAAAAATATTCCATTTTAAAAAATTACTCAATTTTTCATCTACATGGATTTTTGACCCTGATTTCGAAAATCTCACCAAAAATCAAAATTTCCCTCTCCTAAGTTACCTTGGAGTTTTCAATCAAAACTCCGGCTTTCATGCCTTAAGCAAACAACAAGTCTAAAGGTGTCGACTTGGTTATTTCTAGATATTCGATAATAATTATGAGAAACACCTTGACCAAAGCTTTTTCTTTATGCTTAATATGTTTTATTCTTACACAACATTTATCATATTTTTTATGACTTAATAACACATCTTCCTTTTTGGTAACAAATTTTGCATCAACATCTTTAACTAATATCTTTAAAATTATCAAGGCAATGTTTTGTATCGATATCCCTCCAAAGCTTGATATGGAACACCCTCTTTAAATGAAATCTAAAAATATTTTAATCTTACATTTCGTCATTTTTTTGAGTTACGTTATGTTATGTAAATTTTCTTTCGAAAATTAAATTTATTATTTTTAAAATTCATGCATTTTAGAAAAATGATTATATGTAAATAATGACAAATTAAAATAGAGAAAACATGGACTAAGATACTATATGGCTAGATGGTTTCAACTTGGCGCATAATGAAGGTGCTAATACGAACCCAAGGAAAGGCTACACTACAATAGTAAGGGTATTAAAACTAAAGCTTTTTGTAGTGCTAGTAGGAATACAAGTGAATGAACCCTATCCCCTAGCTAGTGAAGTGTTTTCCTACACGTAACCGACCCTCGAACCTTCTTAACAAACTTTGGAATATGTAAACTATAAAATTAAATTTTCGAGCTTTGTAACTTGAGATATCAATTTTAATACATGTTAGGTCATACCTAGCCCAAAAGATCGATGGCAACTCTAAATTTTTAGCGACTTTGGTGGTCTTCAAAGGTTAGTTGAATGTAAGATTTGTCTGACGATCTTCCCCATCCCAAATAACATGAAACATTTATTTTCCCCCCCATTACTCCATAAAATCTCATCCAAGTATTATTTTCAAGTGGATGCACTTCTAGCAATTGAGGTAAATTACAATAGTTTGGGTCTTTGCCTATGTACTTTCTCTTGGCCTCACTTACTGAGTAGTTCCCAATTTACTATTTTGAATTAATACTTTTCAAGGACAATGATAACTTTTACAACTCCTTACATTTAACTTAGGCTAAGATAGCAACCTCTACCCTCTCTTAAACTTTTTACCTTTTAACGGTGAAGGTAGTAACCTCTTAATTTATAAGGTTTTGGATGTAAACAAGGATAACCTCTAAATGTTTTGGTGTTTACAAGTTTGAGCTCAAATATGAAGAATTCTAATGATAGAATTTACAAGGGAATATAAAGATAGGAAGAATTAATCTCATACATAATTCAAATTACTTTACAGATAAAATAAATGAAAGATTTGGCTATTGACTCATTTTCTTATTAACTTTTGCTCTTGCAAGTGTTGGTGAATCTTATTTATAGCTTGGTAATGGTATATGGCCTTTGGGAATTAATTTCTAAGCTTTAAAGCTAGTGAAAGCTTCATAAGTGTGATTCCTGTTCATTCTAGCAATGATGTATCAATATAATTACCATGTATTTTGATACATACATTAAAACATGCAAAATATGAATGTTGCTGCTATTGTATCAATACATGTCAAGATTTATTGATACATGTCACATTCGTATTGATACAATTAAGGAATTCAAGGTTTTTTAGCTACCACCAAGCATTGTATCAATACATACACTTTGTGTATTAATACATTCATATGAAAATCAATTTTACGTGTTTTTCTTGACTTTAAAGCTTATAAAACTTATCTAAAAAGTGTTTTTATACCAAAGTGTGCATTGAAAACACACTTTTAACTAAGTTAAGGAATTAAAAACATTTTATTATTTTCAAAAATATTTTAAAATTAATTCAAGGAAATGTACTAAGTTGAAAATATTTAATTTCAAGCTAATTAAACTTAAGTTTTTGTTATATAAGTCGAGAGTAATTCAAAGCTAATATAGCTAACACAAATTCAACTAAAACCATGCCCCATTTACAAGGATTTTAGCCCTTAACCAGATCATCTAAAGGTTTAGGGCATTTACTTGTAAGCAAGCTTAGGTGAGCTATCAAAAAGGTGGTGGATATGCATAGGGATCTTGCCTAATCAGCCAAGAGAGGTTTTTAACTTCATCAGGCGTCCAAAATGAACGAAAAACCAAATTTTCAATTGAGGAAAAACTAAAAAGAAAAAAAAAAGGAAAAGAAGAAGCAAATTTTGGAAAACTTGCTTTAAGATGGTTTTTCTATTTGATTTTTACTTGCTCTTCTCTTTTTCGTTTGAGCTTAATGATCCCCAACTTTGGCTAGGGTGATGATGTGAGCCCAAGGTGTAAACACCATATTTATAGCCAAATCTTAAGCAATGATCTCTAAATGCTTTTTGTTTGTTTTCTTTGATAGTTTTTTTTTTGAAGTTTTGCTAAAAATTAATTTTCTATCAAGTAAATTTATTTTCGTAGATTTAAATATAAGTTTTCATGACATTTGGTTATTTCTTCCATGTTGTTTTCCTTGTTCTTACCTTTACCAGTTATCTCACGCCATGCATTTTCCATGTTACATATGATTCATGCATTTTATGACATTTTCATGCATTATGCTCATGATTTACATGTCCATGTATTTTCCATAGAAATATTATGTTGATAACATCACCATGCATAACTATGAATCTATGTATATTCATGTTTAATGAGATATTTTGTGCAAGAAAATCATGTATGATATCATTCTTGTATGTTTGTTGGTAAACAAGATGTTTATGGGTGCATTTAGGAGTGACAAAAGCTTAAAAAGATATTTTGCAATTTTTTCTATGATGTTTTCGTGCATATTAAAGATTACTATGTCATTTCATGTATTTATATACATCTAATTTATTTTCTATGTTTTAGTCATATTATATTATTTCATACATTTTAGAGATACTAAAGTCATTTTCTATGATCGTGAAACTTTTTTTTGTCATTTCATGTACTGTAAGGATTTTTATGTTTTTCATGCATTTTTAGAGATTTCTATATAATTTCATGCATCTCATGTACTATTATGTAATTTCATGCATTTTAGCACTATATTAGTCATTTTCAATAACTTAGGGACCTTTTTATGTAATTTAATGCATTTTGGCATTGCTTTAATCATTTTCTATTAATTAGGGACATCTATGTCATTTTATGCATTTTCGAGTCATTCTAGTTATTAGCCATGATTTAAGACCATTTACGCAATCTCATGTATTTTAGGGTCATCTAGTAATTTTTCATGATTTAGTACCATCTTTTGTAATTTTACGCATTTTAGGCCTATTTTAAGCATTTTTTATGTTTTAGGAACTTTTATGCAATGTCATGCATTTTAAGGTCACTTTAATATTTTCACTGCATCTTAAGCCAATTTAAAATATTTTGCATAATCTAAGATCATTTTAAATATTTCTATCTCCTTAGGGTCATGTAGGAGCCTTTGTGTCAAAACATTTTCTATAAGGGTATTTAGGTAATACACCTTAAAATCAAGTCCTTAGAATCATGTGGAAACCTTCGTTCAAAACATGTTTGTCAAGTTTAGGTAATACTACCTTAAAACCAAGTCCTTAGTATCATGTGGGAACATTTGTGTCAAAACATGTCATTAAGGTTATTTAGGTTGTAGTATCTTAAAACTAATTCTAAGATCAAGTAGGAATCTTCATGTTGGTACATGTTTATTAGAGTCATGTGGAAACCTTTATTTGACGCATGTCCTTTAAAGTCATTCTAAGTGTTATTTTGTTGAAAATACTAGTATGATGCATTAACTATAATATATGTTTCAATAAAATCTGAGATAATATCTTTAAGTTAAAATAATTCATAGATATGCTTCCAACACATGAAGTATCTCGTCGATTATTTAAAAAAAATGCTCTTTAAACAAATAAATCAAAAAATTTTCAAATTTTCCTAAGAAATTAAACTTTTGTAATCCTCTAGGCTTTCCTAAGGGGTACAAAAATATTTTGATTTTCAAAATATGTAGAAACCCAATTCATTTAAAAATGAAAATAATAATTTTAATTATAAATAATTTCAAAAAAATAGGAATTATATTTAATTACCAAAAAATTAAAACTAACCATATCGAGACTTTGTTTAACACATAATTACTGTATACCAATTTATGGAAATCGTGGAAAGGACATGTCTCACTTCACATGTAATTGACATTCAAACCTTTTTCATGTGAATCCCTAGTTATTAACCAGACTTCGAAGTTTGTTTGCAAGGGTTTTATAACCTTCAAAAGATGAATTTCGATAGATGACCAATCTCAACTAGCCAAGACAAATTGGCGGCGACTTTTGGTTGTTCTGTAACAACCATTTAGAGCTAAGTTGAATGTGTGATTCGATCCAACAATTAAGTCCCATACCCACACAAGAAAAGAGAAAAAAGAATTTATTAGTCTAAATTCGCTATATCAAATTCGCGTTTAGCAAGTTAAAACAAATTATATGTAAGTGATAAATTAAAAAAAGAAAACCCTCTCATTATTAATAGAAAATGTTGTCATCTTTCTAATTTAGCTATCCATTCTCTACAACAAAATAAAAAAAAAAAAAGGAAAAAGTCTAAAAGGAAAAAAGGGAAAAAGCAAGAAAAAGCTTAGATTTGGGAAGTTTTATTGGCATAATTCTATTCTTTCTCTTTTAGTTCTGTTTTTGGAAAGCTTAGCTTCGAAAGCCAACGTTTACACTTCTTCTCTGTTACCTTAGGTTGCAACATTATTTTTACAAAAAAAAATTTAAATACTTTGACATATTTAATTGCCATAGAGCTAGAATTAGTTATAGATAGGATGGGTTTGAGTCAAGCCTAAATCTCATATTAATAAGCATTATGATTTTATAAATCTAATTTGGTTCGGAATATGAGTATAAATTTTGTTTAGGTCTAGTTTGGTTATATAAAGCACTAACAAAACTTGCATAGTTCCATCAAAATTTATGTACGAGAAGATCAATCCCTCTTAAAATTTTGTAAGCAATAGTAAAATGAGTTTGTGTGGGTTTGGACTCTTTGACTTGTTTTTTAGCCTGGTTTATTTTTTGCCTAAACTTCTTTTTAACTCAATGTCGCAACGTACCCCAGGGTGGATCCTTGCGGATCTATAAGTGCGCATGACTTAAAATATTTTCCTGACTTGGAAGTGTCTTCTTGATTGAGACTATCCTTTGGTGTTGTGATGAGAACGAGAAA